>WEIS01022879.1:0-12322 GCA_013389965.1 Todus mexicanus | reverse complement strand
CTGAATATTATAACTGATCATTTGCATCTGCTGTATGTTCAAGATACAGGTTAGAGTCTCATCCAGTCCTAATGAGTGAAGCATTCCAACAACAATGCATCCGCACCATTTGGACTCCCACTACTACCCTCATATTCAAGTAGTAGGGAATCAAAGCAAGGACCTTTTTTGTCTTCAAATCTAGGATGTACATCTCTGGCTGATTTGATACAGGTAGGTTTGGTGATTTTTATGCAGCGCACAGGAAAGCCATTAATGTAAAAGTCAATAATTCATAACATTAACTTGCCTTGCTGTTCATCAGAACAATCCAAAAATTGAAGCTTTTCTATTTCCTAGCAGTTGAAACACTTCTTAAATAATGAAAATATCAATCATATTATGAAACATTTTCAGAGTTAATTTTGTATAGAAAGAGAGAGTAGACTTTCATTTTGGCTTTAAAAGATTTTATATGTACATTATATATATACACATACATATACACACACTTCTAGAAATATCTGTAGACAACACTCAGCCACTGAGCACTGGCAGATTCTATGGGGGAGCTCTACCTAATCTTGTCATTTTGACTTAAAAGAGGCACTACATTTTCTTTATTTATAAGTAGTAAAGAAAAAGGGACATTATCTGATTAAGTGGACAGACAGATGGGTGAACAGCAGGGGTCTACCCTGGGATCATCCTGTTTAACGTCTTCATCAATAATCTGGAGGACATGATGGAATGAATGGGTTTCTGTCCAGTGTGCAGGTGGCACCGAACTGGCAGAAACCAGTCAACACACTTGAGGGCAGAGACACCTCAGCAAACTGGAGGAAAGAACTGACAGAAGCTTCACAAAACTCAACAAGGACAAATGGAAAGACCTGCAGCTGGGAAGGAAGAGACTCTTGTACTGACGGAGGCAGGGACTGACTGACTGGGAACCAGCACTACTGAAAAGGACCTGGTGGACAGGCAGGGGGTCAAGCAGCAAACAAATCAGCATTCTGTCTTGCCAGCAGAAAAAGCCAACAGCACCCTGTGCTGTTTTCACAGAAGCAGAGCCAGAAAAGCAAGGGAAGTAACCCCCCTCCTTCACCCAGAGCATTTCTTAGACCATATCTAGATCCTGCATCCAGTTCTTGGGCCCCAGTATATGAAAGACATCAATAAACTGCAGTGAGCTTGGCACAGAACTTTCAAGATAATTGGGGGCTGGAGCACTTGCCCACTGACGAGAGGTTGAGGTAATGGGACTTGTTCAGCCTGCACAAGAGACAGCTTTGGGGGGACCAAACAACAGCCTGCCAGGGGGAGGAAGATAAGATTAAGAAGTGCTATTTAGCTACCAACGTATGCACCTAAACATTTAGAGTAAAAGCGAGGCAGCAACACTCCTCTACCGTGCAGCAGCCATTCTGCTCTCTGCTACATGACTGAGGTGGAATCTTTAAGAAAGTAAATCATATAAGAGTGTCTTGAAAATGCAAGCCAAACTTTGTGTGCTCATCTCCTGTGAAATCAATCTGATAAAAGATTCATGATAAAGTCTCCAAAACAAAAAGCCATCAGCAATTAACAGTAAGATTCATATTAGTCCTACAGAGAGCCACATTCTTTTCATTTCAAATACCAACTCCTATCACCCTGCTATATATAGAATCATAGAATATTTAAGGCTGGAAAAGACCTCTCAGATCATCGAGTCCAGCCTATGACCTACCACCACCACTCAGCTAAACCATGCCACTAAGTGTGGCATCCAGTCTTTTTTTGAACACCTCCAGGGACGGTGACTCCACCACCTCCCTGGGCAGCCCGTTACAGTGTTTAATAACCCTTTCTGTGAGGAAGTGTCTCTGAATATCCAACCCTGGTGCAGCTTCAGGCTGTGCCCTCTCATCCTGTCACAAATCGCCTGAGAGAAGAGCCTATCCCCCTTCTGTCTACAACTTCCCTTCAGGTAGTTGTAGAGAGTGATAAGGTCCCCCCCCCTTGAGCCTCCTCTTCTCCAGGCTAAACAACCCCAGCTCCCTTAGTCTCCCCTCGTAAGATTTTCCCTCCAGTCCCTTCACAAGTCTGGTCGCTCTCCCCTGGACCTGCTCCAGCACCTCAATGTCCTTCTTGAAGTGAGGGGCCCAGGATTCACAGCCAAACATGCACAGGTCCACCCTCAAAGAATGGTAGACCCCAAAGTTTATTTCCAGAAGCCTACCTTTTTCCTCTAAAGTAGTTTGCACCTCCCTGCCATCCCCACCCCCTGCCCTGACTCCAAGATCAAGCCAGGACTGGGACTTGCCTGAAAAAACAGATACTTCCCAGCTCTGCTGAGCCCCTGGGTAGGGTATGTAGGAAAGCCTAAAGTAGCACCTGCAAGCAGTAACAGGTCAGACAGCCACTCCCCAGTTACCATAGTTGTGAGACATGGGCCACAGTCACGGCAGCCTAGCTCCAATACAGTACGGAAGAGTCTCAGAAGTTTCCTCAAAAGCTAGGCTATGTTCAATTACTTGGGCTGACTGCAACCGTTTGGGTTCTTCCACTTCTACACACAAGTCCATATCACTCCTACCACGAGGGACACACATCAAATCTCATTTTTCACCAACCAGGGAACACAAGGGATGATAAAGCTACTCCAGCCCACCTATGGCTCAAGTTAAAGGGTTGCCAAAGCTTTTTCACTCACCCTGTACTGTGGAGTAGGACTTCAGATGACACAGGTGTTCTTGTAGACTTCCCACTTCAGCTCACCCAGAGAGAAGCTCTCCTGAGCACTAGCTGTCCTCACTGCTGGAGAAGGCAATAACTCCTCCCTCTAAGCACAGGTACACCTGCTCCCAGCAGGCTCAGCTCCCTCCTGCCCCACCAACACTTGCAGTAGCCAGCTGAGGACCCTCAGGGCTCACCACTTAGCCCTTCCCTTGCCACTCACAGCATGCACAACACCTGTGCAACTGCCAGTCACAAAAAAATGTAGTTAGGGACAGCAGCTCATGGGAAATCCAATATTTATTAAATTCTGCCATTTCTGTCTTTGGTACAGAAAATTAGCCTTAAATCAAGCAAAATTTTCTCCCTGCTGTGATTTGTCCGTAGTTTCATTTTATATAATAAAAAAGAATACTTGGACAAAATTTGTGCAAGCCACCCATGAATGTAAAATAGAGAACAAAAAGTAGAGATGGTAGCAATCAAGGTCCATGACTGGGCTCATGATTGCCATCTGTTCTGCATTCATTGTATTAAATCAAGGGAAAAAGGCATTTTCACCACTACAGAGAACAAAAGGGTCTAGGGGTAGAGTGAGGGGAGGGCTCAGAGGATTGTTAAATCTAAGAGATTTTTGAAGGTGTTTGCATCTGTACCTGTTAAAAAGATGCTCTTTTGTTTCCCCCAAATGACTTAAGATATTATCATAGATGCTAACCTGTTCAGCCATCCTGCTCTTGGGGCACTGTGTATCTTCAACACTAACTAAGGTAGGGCTTTGCCACCCGTATTGTTTATACTGTTTGTTGGTCTCCTGTTACTACGTTGCACTACAGGGAATGTACTTTTCTCACCAGGTTATATGCAATTTTGCAACAGCATACTACAAGCTTAAGCAAGGGCATATGGAATAAATACCTCCTACAGACAGGACCTGTTTCTGTCTTGAGTTCTGCCAATGCACGTAATATTTAAGTAAGGAACTATAGGGCTCTGAAGCACACTCCATCTTGTAATAATCTCTCAGAATTAAATCCTACTGATGTTTGAGAATTCATGGGAGGCATCTTCAGCTAGTGTCCACCCACATGGCTCCACTGGGGTCTATAAAAATCCTCTGAGATTTCTCTGAGATGCCCCAAGAAACAATTCAAAAATCTGTTAGGACCACACAAGATGCAAGCTCAAGAGGCTGATGAAACTAGCTTTACAAAACATAAGTGCTTTGGCAGACCAGTGTTGCTGGGGTTCCATCTGTTAGTCTTTTTCCATTTGATCCATCTTTTTCCCATTTTCCATCTATCATTTGATCCCCTTCTTTCTTTTTTAGCCTTTCCACTGCTTTTCCTATTCCCTTGTTCACTGCTTTCTCATAGCCTTCCCGTTTCTACTAGCTGCTTGCCAGTGAAAAGTGACACAAGATGGGAAGCCTGGACAACAAAGGCATCTTTGATCCTTTTCTTGCTAAGTCACTGAAGTACACAGGAAGAAAAATCCCCACTTCTATTCTTGCTACAAATTGTCTAACTTTGAAGAAACACTAGATCTTAACAATCTCAATAGACCTACTCATTCATCCTTTGTGCTTACGACCATGTTTTTTTCTTCACGTTTATACTCTTAAGATGAAGGGTTTGGTCCTGCTTTCTATCAACAGAAATAAGATGAGTGACTTCCATTTACATGTCCTCCTTAAGCATATTCTCAACACTTTCTTCCACCTTAGCTCTTAACCCAGGTATTTTTCATCATTTTTAATAAATATTAAAACAACAACAAGCAAACAAACAAAACCCCAACCCTTTTGTTCAGCTCTGCAGACACTGCTATTTTGATGTAAAATTAAATGGTTTCCTGGAATTCAAAAGTTTGTCATTCCTGGACCTGCAATGACACATCTCCATGGATTTTCAATCTCTCTCACGCTTATGTTTTCAGAACAGTCTGGCAGCTGTGACTGCTATGATCTGACATAAATAAACTTAAACGAAAGCTATCTCACTCCTCCCTCATATTTCTCTTCACTTCTCTGGTCAACAGGGTAAGGACAAAACATATGCTGTAAATGCTGAAGCTCCATTACCGTATCTTACAGCTTTGCCAGCCAAACCTGCAACTCATGTGGTAAATAGTGAGTGAATATCTGTTGTAAACAGCTCCTGAGCAACTAACCAGTTACAGGTGTCATGTAAGTAGATGAATACTCAACTGGGGTCTCTCTTTAGTACTGGATGCAGTCTTGGACAACAACACCTGCCAACAGTTCACAAATTCAGAAAAATCAGCCTGTTACAGCAAGCTTGTGAGCAGAAAACAGGACTGAAATCACTACATGAAGAAAATAGGTAAGGCTCACTTCTCACAGGATGGTATCATAGTCAGCATTGTAAGATCCCTTCTAAGCTCCTCTGTGGTCCTGTTTGGTTTTTGACTAGTAGAGTTTAAGTTCTTAGCAATATCCAGTCACCTATTACATTTGTGCAAAGATCTCTTTTACCACTGTTTTATCTCAGTTAACAGAAACAACGTTGGAAGCAGTAGGAGACAAACAAGAATGTCTGGTAAGAAGATTTGTCTCCTGTGTCCTTGACACTTTCTTTTCTGCCAACACAGGTGACTCAGTGGAGCATGAGCATATGTGTAGGAAAGGGTGACATTACACATTCGTGGCATCAAGCTGTACTGGACTCCAGGAAGAACGTCATCCAAGCTGGCATAACTGCTTAGAAGGCCCTTAGAACATGCACTATTTAATTTCTCATTGTCTGTAAAATGTTTAATGATGCAGGGACCCAAGTAGTACCAAATTTTAGCAGTTTTGTGAAGCCTGTAGCATAGTAGTGTGTTATATTCTTTGTTGCGATCAGTTTCATGCAATCCTATGATTTATTTTTTTCTTGAACACTCTTATAAGAATGCAGCATAAATCAATTGATATAAACAAGCTGAACAAGCATTTCAAATATCTGGTGCTGTATGTTTAATCCTAAAATATTAATGTGTCCAACCTACAGCACAACCACTTTTTTTTTTAATATTCATGATTATGGCAGTGGAAGTTTTGCTGTGATTTGCTGTGTGCTGCTGTGCTAGAGGAAACCGTTTTCATCAGCATACCTTATCTGAACTATCTTTGGTCCCTTTTTAGCAGTTCTGACTTCAAAGCCCCATCAAATTTGAGGATTATTTCCAGACAGCATCCCAAAACCTACAAAGCAAGTCATAATGAAATAAGGAATTATCTACCAATTAGGCTTCTTGATACCTAATATTATCTCCTAAAACAGTAATTTCCTGCATGAAAATAAACTGCTGAACTCTGCTTCCCTGAAGACTCAAAACATGTTTTCTCCTAAGGTGATGGTTTAAATTGTAGTTATCACAGTAGTCAAAACAAACACACAGGAACACTGGAGTCTTGTTCTCCTTTATAGCTAATCCATGTTAAAAATAAGGAAATAGTTAATTACAGAAATTGTATCATTCTCATTTGTATTATCATATATATTTCAATGCAATGGCCATTTTATTATTTATCATCTATTAAAACAGACTGACAACACTATATTCCAATGGAAGTGTACAAACTTTGGAATGTTTTGGTTATATTTGTGTTTATTCATTTTAGTATCATCCTACGACATTAGATTTTATAAACTAAAACTTCATCCTTTTTTTCTTTTCTTTTTTTTTCTTTTTTTTCATAAATAGCTAGATCACTGTAGAAAATGGGAGTCTCTGCACAGAAAGACTGGATTGATTTGCAGCTCAAGAATGATTCCCTGAATATTCAAGCTCATTAGCAGTATCTACTGAAATTCCCTGTAACCCACGGTCAAGATCACCTGCAAACTTGAAATGTGTTATACAAATAGGCTCAAAGTGAGAATGGGGGCCCCCTATGTATGACACAAGCATAGTGATTTTAGAAGTCAGTAGAAGGAAAACAGACGAAGAGTGATAGCAGAAGACAGAGATGGAAATCTAATTCAGAGCTCCTGGGTCCCTTCCAGCATCTTGTTCCCCAGGACATTTTACTTCCAACAAACATAGACCAAGATGTGATTAACAAGCTATTTAGCAAGGAAATTGTTGGGCATCTGTGGAAGCAACCATAAGGTTCAATGCTATTTATCAAGAATAAAATTTATAATTTTGAGACTTAAACCAATCTATTGGTTTAATCTTGCTTAGTGTTTATGACAGATTGATGAATGCTCATAAATTATTTTTTATCAATAGCCACAGCTGTTCAATAATCTCCAGACTGAACAATAACTTGACATTATATTTATTCTGGTTTTCTAGTGAGGAGACAACTAAGTGATCAAGATATATCACTGTCTGCACTCACCCCAGGAACTTTTGTTCTTTATGGCCATCTTCAGCTGAGTTTGAAGTGGACATCTTAAAGACAGGTGAATTTTTATAAAATTCATTAAAGTGGGTAGAAGAGAGACTCAAATTAATGCCCTAGGAGAGACTAGCAAGCAGAATTCAGCAATTTTGTTTTCTGGTTAGCAGTAAATAATGAGTCAGTAAGCAGAAGGCTTGAGACCAAAATATTCAGCACACATGGTGCTACTAGTCTGTGGGATGCTGAAAGGAATGCAGGAGAATCTAAGATTATTTTGTTATTAAGTATTAGCTTATAAATATAAACTGGAATATAAACCTACATGAAACTGTACTTCCTTAATTTCACTGCTTGTATAAAGCTTTTATATTCCTTCCATAGTGGTAAGACTGTGCTAAACAATTTTTCTGAGAGAATAAAAGCAAGGGTCCCAACTTCAAAGATTTCCTAAACTAGGAAATAACAGCAACATTGCAGATATTGCTGTCTGGGTTAGAATGGGATAAATACTGAAAAAGTAAAGACTGCCACTGACAATCATTAATTGCTATTACTATTATATCACTCTACATTCTACTTCCTTTTTTTCACCTTTCATTGTTTTACACCAACTGCTCCAAACTTCTCTAAAATGAAAGCAAACAAGTCAGCAAGCTTTTCACTTCTCTCTTCTATTCTGTGTAAATAAACTTGAACTTTAACCGCAGCAACTTTCACCTTATTTGGCCTTTAGATAACTCTCTTTCAGTTTCCCCAGCTCACTCCAAGAGGACCTTTGCAGTCAGTCAGGAAATGTCTAGAGATTACAAGCAGTTTCTTTAACACCCTGCAGAGCTGGTACCAGTGGCAAAACCCATTAGTTTTTATTTTATTTTTAATCAATTTTCAGTGAAAGAAAGAGCATTTTTTAAAGGGACATTATATGCCCAGTCTTGCCTTTTTACAGGCTTGACTTCCAGTGAGTACGATAGGATCCTGTGTGAGGACAGGACTGGATCCTTACATATAATTCACACTATGCAGTACATTTTTTCAACAACTTCATACAGGAAACTCCTATGAGATGGATATAGAGAAAACTGGAAATGAAGCAGTGTAAGTCTGCCCTTACAAAGCATACGTCTGACTACTGTTGCTCTCTTACCATTGCAATGATAGAAAACACCCTTCTAAGGCTGTCATTTCTCCCACATCCGCATTTATTGCCTTGTGCTCTTTGGGTTACATTGCAACAGTTAGGGATACACAGAGTTAGCTTTTTTCCAGGTAATAACCTTGGTTTTTTTAGGATGTCCTTCATTATAGCCTCTGCATCCTACCTGTGGGAATGGATTGTGCCATTGGTCCACATGCAGAGCTCGTATTGGCATCACAGGGACTATCTCACATAGTTCATACACGGAATCAGTTTACTAATCCTAAAGAAAATGAGAAGTAGTCTGTATCTACATTACTTTCTTGCTGCTGGATAACAGCCAAAATAAAAACCTTGCTGCTGCTGTGGCTGCTGCTACTGTTTTATGTATGCTACTCAATACTATTTCAGGATAGAAAAATCTGGAATATTTTAACAGCTCTACCAAAAGCAAGTTTTTGCATCTCATGTGAGGAAGTCTTCCTTCTCACAGATGTGGCTGGTTAGTTTACCTAAGGCACACCTTTAAATATAGAAGTGGTACAAATTCTGAAGACAATTCATGGAGAAATCTCATAAATCAGCAGAAATGCTTTAAACTTGCCATTTATATCCCGATTCTCATAGTTTCGCTCTTGACTGAAAACAGCAGAGTTGTTAATAAAAACATCAGTCTTGATGGAGAATGAATACCTCCTGGTATGAATAAAGCATATGGCACACTTTCAGCTTTTTCAGGAAGTAAATCAAGGGGACCACTCACACTATGAAAAGCCTGACCTTTCTCAGCTACCACTTCTAGTCCTGACTGTAAGGACTTGCAAAATCTCTCACCCACATTTGAAATATTCTGCATCAGAGGTTTGTCCTCATATTGCTCCAGAGTTTTTCTGTTTATCATGTTTTGTGGTTTTGTTCTAATTTCTCAATACCCTTCTTACCTAGGCCAGTCAGTTACTCTGTTTCATAAAGTGAAGAAACACCTCCTGTGAGTCTGGAACTGACCCACTTGTAAGGAAGCTCTTAGTCCTGATCTTTTATACCCACATGCCCCTCTGCTGACGCACAGCTCTCTGCTTGCTGTTTGCAAGCATCCAGCATTCACGCATACCACCATGAAGGCTGAGTCCTTGGGGAGGGTTATATCTCACCTAGAAACTGCTTTCTAAAAGTGGACAAATTAGCTCAGGTTTGTCATCCAGACTGCCGCTGTGTCAATGGGGAGAGAAACAAAAGTCATCTGAGAGAGGCAAATCTGACCTATCTGAGGTGCCTGCCTTAGGAGGGTATCTGATTCACTTCCCTCCACTGACAATGGATGCCTGGTGATAAGATAGCTAATATTAGCCACTACAGGGTTACAGAACAAGTGGAGACTTCCACACTTCCAAGAGGGATAAAAATAAGCATCCCAGGAAAAGAGCAGGTTGTGTTAAGGACCGTTCTCACATTAGTGTCACTGATTGCACCCCTAAATCTAAACCTTCAGAGCTGGACAGCAGGGGAAATAACACGTACTTCATTGGAGCTGCATGGGGTGGGTGTACACATATTAAAAGAAATTGAAAAAACATATGGTCCATGGGAGCCAGGACAGCCATCTGCAGAGGAAGTGTACATGAGAGCATGAGAAGCAACAAGCAGTAAATGCTCCCGAAGAGCCACACGTGTCTCACACAGGAGCACATGTGACACAAACCACATGAAAGGCCTGGCATTCTCTGCCGTCAAAACTGCCAAAGCAAGCAAGCAGATGCAGGGCAAGCAGGAGCAGCGGTATGGTCGCAAACACACATTGCAGATACTCTGGTAGAAAGGGGATGCCTGAACTGCAACAAGCAGTCAGAAAATCAGAGTGAAGCTTTAAACTCCTAAAGTAACCTTTGCTACCCAAAGGTAGGGTCATTTTTGTCATCTTCTATTTGTTGATGTCTGAACTAGATTATTTGGTTCATGGCTGGGAGTTCCAAGCAGAGCCTAACAAAGCCAATGTGATAATAATGGCCTTCCTTGAGATAGGAACCTTGCAACACCAAGGTAGAACTAATTTTAGAAGCAAAAAAGTTGATCATGCTTTTCAAGGCCTAGGAAAAAACAGCAAGGTTTTAGTTTTGTTTTGTTCAGGGTTTTTTGCAGGGGTGGGAGGGGAGTCAGTTCTTATGCTGGGTGCTCTTTCATCTGATCCTGCATATCCATCAGAAAGTACTGCTGCTGCTATTGTCACCATGGAAGTAGAATCTGGAATCAAGGTAAGGTTTCAATCATTAAGGCTTTAACAATAATTTCTGATATAAACTCAAAATAGTACAACTAGATGGTATTTAGAAGATACAGTACCTTTTTTCATAAAGTCTTCAAGATCTTATGGATTTGATATTAAAATCTCTGCATGACTTGACAGTAAAACAATTTGCCAGAATACTCCAATTAAGTTTCAGCAGGAATAAATCTGTCACATTTATTGTGTAGTTATATAAAGAGAGTGTACTTATAATACACCAATACTAGGGAAGAAATCGTATTTGCAAGAGCCTCTATGGCTATCTTAGCACACAGTTGACTTCTGTACATTTCCTCCTGATCCTACATACTCTCACGGAAGAATAGAATTAGTTCATGGAAGTATGCCTGGATAGTCTCTGCCAAGATCCCACACAATTAGTTGAGAACATGTCCTTAGCCTGTCATTTTGAGATGTCCCTTGTAATTCATTCTGCTCAGATTTTAATAAGACGAAAATTCAGTGTTTAATAACTCCTCTTCTGAATCTTTGTTTTGTAACATGATACAGGATGGGAAATTACATCTTTACAAGTAATTAAAGAAATTCTAAAGACAACTGAGCCCTTGCTTTTGTGCTTATTTTAACTAAGATATGTCCTAACGCTAAAAGAAAGTCTTAATTCTTGCTTTTCTTCAAAGCTTAATTTGTGAGACAAGTTTGCTCATTAAGTAAGGCTTAAAAGAAATATTATACCAGTCTGTTCAGTGGCATTTCTCTGTTTGTGCTGCCTGCTCTTCCAGTCATTGCACAGGTAGGGTCCAGTGTACCTGATGCTCAAAGAGAAGGATGTCTTCAAGCATAGTTTAAGCATTGTAGTCAGACTGCAAAGACAAATAGCATTTAAGACTTAATACAGAGCTTAAATGTAGCAGAATGTAAGGCTGAGAACTGTCCAGAATATATTTCTTTTATTTCAAAAACAGAAATAAGACATTCTTTTCACTTCTGTTAGCTGTCAAACTGAATAAATGCTGAGGTAGCTGTTTCTATCCCGTACACAGATAGGTACTCCTCAGTACATACACTCATGTTAATGACAAATCTCCTCAGCTCCCGAGTAAAATTCATACCCCTTGCTATGTTTGTTCTAACATCAAGCATGACATGCTGTGGTGACAGCAAAGTGATCCCTTGAGCATCCCAGCTCTGCCTCCTCTGTGGAATAGTCTCAGCAGCCTTGGCCCAGGCTTCAAGATATGCTGCTAGGAGGCTGGCCTCTGACTATGACTGCTACTGTAAAAAAAGAAAAAGTCCTTCCTGTCAAGAGTTAGGGCTGGGCCAGCCACTAGATAAGTGACAGCCACTCTCTATTAACCCCTCTCCATTCCCAAAGGGGAAATGGAAAAAGGAAGAGAAAAGAGAAAATCTTGGAAAAGAAAACCAGCTTTAATATGAAAATAAAAACAATAAAATGGAATATATACAAATGTATATATGAAATACAATACAAGACCAATATCAAACCCACACCCCCTGATGGTTATTACATCACTGTCACACTGATGCTGTGGGCAGGCACTGAAGAAATCCTAGACTGCACTCAGCAGCAGACAGGAACCAGATTCAGAAGCTGGATTCAGGAACACATGGATTGGGATCCAAGGCAGAACGGACAGAGTCCTTCTCAGATGCCATCCACTGAAGAAGAGAGCTTGATCCTTGTGATCACTCAGCTTTATACTGAATATGATGTATATAGCATTGAATCCCTCGTTGGTCAGTTTAGAGTCACCTGTCCTGTCTGCTCCTCCCTGCAGGTGCCACCTTATTGCACTACCAATGTAGTACACAAGATTTGTCAGTAACACTGGTCTCCACAGTAACAAGTATAAGCAAGATCCTTTCT
>WEIS01022878.1:27632-43282 GCA_013389965.1 Todus mexicanus | reverse complement strand
TTAATCTTTAAGTATGTTTAAGGATCTTATTGCTTATTTTAATAGTGTTGGCCATCTGCACTTCATTATTTCTTCTCTGAGGTTAGTATTTTGCTTCCCCCATCACCCCCAAAAAATCTTGCAGCTATATTTGAATCTTTAAGCACAACAAGACCCCAAAGCAGGAGAACTCCCAAAGCATCTCAGATCATTAGCCTTTGAAGCAACACTGAAAAGTCATTCAAATTAAAGCCATATACTTTAAAAATATTATCCTGTTAGATGTAAGGTCACGTTCAAATGAGAAACAGCACTAAAATGAGCCACTTCTTCTGCAGCTTCTTGGTACCTTTCATACTTTCACTTCCTTTTCTCAGACTAAGCAAGACAAGGGACAAGGGGGAAGTATAAAACCACACGAGCTATTATATCTTTATTATTAGTAGAGCGCTCTTATTTTTTGGAGATCAACTCTCTAGTGAGATCACCTCCTGGGGAGCCTTACAACTTGCTTAAATTAGGAAGCGCCATTTGGTCTCATAGGACTGCTTGGAATTAGTCTAGCAGAGCAATTCCCCTGTCCAATAGACACGAGAGAGCAGAAAAGCTGTTTCTCTTACTCCACTGCCTTGCTTGATCCAGAAACTCAGCCACCAGTTGCTAAAAGCTGTGCTGCCCACATTCAGCACAAACAGTGCCATGATGACGAGGAACGCGAAAGGGCCTCCAGCAGCCTGAATGTAGATACCATAAACAGACCAGGGGACAGAGCCTTTGCCCTTCTCTTCCAACTGGACCAACTGGCCTGCGAAACAAAAGAGAAGGGAGTGAGGAAAAGAAAGCTCTTCCATGAAACTTGGGGAAGTTTCTAAATATACGTGAAACTACACTAATTTTCAAACTGTATAGAGAACTTTCAGAAACAGACATTATTTAATATATAGAACTCAATGGTTCAAACAGCATTTCAAAAAGCTGCACTTCCTCTGCAGAATCATTCACGTCATGGTATGTCTGAAAAAGCATAATCAGCACAGACTTAAATACTAGGCTGTTATTAGCCTTACGATAGATTTTAAAACCCTGATGAAGTTCAAAGTTTAATATTAAACAGAACACCGCAAAACAGAGGTCAGATCTTTCAGTTCTTCATATATAAATGCCACGTCCTGCCTAGGACTCTGTGAGTACCAAGCTAAACACATTGCCCTCGTGATAGGAGGGAGGGGCGGTATGGGATGCAGAGTACTACAAGCTCCTTCATGACGATGGCATCTGACCAGCAGCATCCTGATTGAACTTAAAAACATGGCACAGGCACCCCTATTTAATGAATTAGTGAACGTTCTTTGCCCACTGCCTGAGTCTTGTCAATCACAATGAGTGAACAGGACTTGAGAGGTCCATTCATACCTGAGGGGTACATTCAGAATACACTTAGAAAGCAAATGTTATGAGCTTATTGGTGTACAAATAATTACAGCCAGGAATCTGATTACATAGTTACCCTCTTCCTTCTTTACAACTTTCTCCTTCTTCACAGACCCTGTTTTGGTACTTTTATCCTGGGGTCTTTTCAGTGAACTGTTTGTGTTCTTCTTTATGTTAATCTGTAGGAAGACAATGACACTAAACATACCGGAGTCATTTGTTTTGACATTTTCATATCTGAACTTCAAATTTTTATAAGCTGCCTCCTAATGGCAAAGGCTTTCAATAACTTCACATTCATATCAAGAAGGATATTAACTTTGCCGCGGTTATGGATGACTGCAACTCTGGCGGATTGAATTCTCCACCTTTAATAATCAGAGCTGCCCTGTTAGTGTGCGAGGTTAATTTCCAGAATCAGTGACACTATGTCCATACATAACAGGGAAATGACATCCCTACTCCTGAAAGATACAATCTCTCTGTCTCCTGTAAAAATAACTCAACTTTATTAAAAGGCTTTTCTTTACCCACAAACACCCTAGTACTTCACTCAGGAAAGCTCTCACGAAAAGTCACTAAGGACAAAGTCAGGTTAGTCTGATCTTCCAGAAATCAAACGTCCAAACACTAAACTGCACACAATTACTGTTTCAAACCCAGCTGTCTTCCCACAAATGGGATTTACTACCTGTTCAGAGACAGCCCACATTAACTGGAACCCCCTGCACAGCAATTTCTTCCCACACCTCACATGAGAAGAGACACCTCACACATGTCAAACCACAGAGAATCTAACCTCACCATCCATTTCTTCTTATCCTATCAGGAATGCAAACTAATACTCTTTCCATGAGCTTGCATTTACAGAGACAGTGAAGGTCAGCCAAGCACACGGACTGGAGAATCTCATGTTAACTGTCATTACATTCATCTCAAAATGGCAGAACCATAATCTTCACACCTCAGAAAAGATACGCAGAGTGACGCATTATATTCTTTTCCTTCTTTCACTGACATCTCCCAGGAGAAAATTTAACCAAGCACCTTTTATATCTGTATTTTTATCACAATGCTACCTTCTCAGAAACCTTTTTTTTTTTAAATGCCTGCAACTTGTGAATAAGGAGCCTCTTATCCCAAAAAATAAACTGCAGGTATGCTTTTTAATCTCTTCTTACTAAAAGTAAATGCATACATCACTTAGAGAAGTCATCATCAAATAAAAAGCAGAAAAGTTGCTTATTCCAAATAACTTCAGGAAACAAAGAGGAGAAAGGTAAGAAAAATTGAATGGAATTAAATTAAATTGAAAATTTGAATGCATGTCCTCCTGAATGGCTCTTGCTATTTTCTAGACTTACATTTTTCCAAACAACTAAAATATCAGAGCACAAATCCGATTTTGTATTGACAGCCATTGTTTCGTAACAGAAGCAGTGTCAAGCAATTTTTTTTCCCCCTCGAAACACAGCATTTCCAGTTACATTTGCAAACAACTGTCACATCTAACTTCTGTCAAGTTGTACCACTCTTCCTGTGCCTCAGTCACATCTTCTGTGAACAAGTAGGAACAAACCAGTAAGATTTTTTTCAGACAGAAGTTGGTCCAGGTGTGTGCTAATTGGAACAAATTAAGAAGTGAGATATACAATAAGAGAGACAACAAGCTTCCTGCTCTGAGCATCACCAGCGACTACACATTGCTTCCATGTTCAACTCATGAGCTCACTGGCAGAATCCTCTCTACTATGCCATCCCTAAATGTGAACTGACTGCAAATACAATGTGCTAAAAGATTATTCTACAGGAAATCTATTGCTCAGGCCAACACATGAACATGTGAAGCCATTTCACAGTCTTCCAACTCTGTCGTTTGGTTCATCTCATGAGAAAAGTCATCATTCAGAGTGCTTTAAATTAAACAAACAAGTACCTCAATATGTGGTGTTTCTCCCAGCTGTAGGTTATTAAAAATAGTTGCATAGTCCCCATTTAAATTCATCAGTTCCTCATGACTTCCTCGCTCAGTAATGCAGCCTTCTTTCATGAAGATCACTTCATCGCAGTCAACAAGATACTGGAGAAAATGGCAGTAAGAACAAGATACGATAATCAGACACATTCCCAGATCATCCTTTGCAGTAATTTATAGACATCTGCACACAACACACCTCTTCTGAGGTAACAGACAATCAGTTTGTAAAGGTCCTGCGTTGACCATGATCATTCTCACTGTACACAAATAAAAAGTTTTTACATTCTATCAAAAACTGTTATAGATGACACAATTCAGGATACTTAAACACTGCAAATACTGATATACTAAGTATAAACATTTCTGTGGACAGAAGATAGAAAAAAAGTCTCAGAATACACCCATTCTGATTTGCTGACACCAAATCTAAGTCTTTCTGATATGACTAATTACCTTTATATCAAGTTAGCAAAAGTGGTTTTGAACAAGAATTTATTCCTCTGGCACATTCCCTTTAGCCAAGTGTCACCAGTCCAGATCGGACATGAAGCCGCACTGGTATCAAATAAAGAATGAGATTGTGCTCGGTGCATATTTGCAAACCTAGTCTGTAAACTTAAACCATGCATCTTTTAGACAGACAGGTTGTGCTGTAAACAGGTCTGGACATACAAAATTTCAGTACAGAGGCAACTGACTAAACAGTATTTCGAGGAAGTCCAAGAAGGAAAGCATGTATCTATGTAGTACCTGAAGCTGATGAGTGACGAAAAGGACAGTCTTTGATTTCAGGTGCTTCCTTATGGCACTGTTAAAAATGTGATTTCCAACATGAGCATCTAAGGCACTAAGTGGATCGTCAAGGATGTAAATGCTCCTGTCACTGTACAGGGCTCGAGCCAGACTGATTCGCTGACGCTGTCCTCCACTCAGGTTAGCCCCTCGTTCACCAATCTGTTCAGACACACAGCCGTTATTTCACACACTCGGTATTTTATTTCTACAGCATCAGGCAACACAGCTTATTAGAGCTCAAGAGGTGACCAGAACAAAGTAGTCAATAATATTTTTATTTATATATATATATGTATATGCAAATACCCACCCCTCCATAATATACTGTTTTAATACATATATTCTAGTTTAGGCATCCACTTCTTTATGAAATGTGTTATACATTCAAACACGAGGTTAATATGCTTAAAATCTGCCAGTACATTTTTTGCTTATTTTACTTTTTTTGTATAAATGCAACCTGGTTTTTTTCTTAGCTATTTTAAATCAAGTTCAGATAGGTTCTCTTAGGGCAGCTAAATTTACAACACAATAAAAATCTCCCAAACTGTCTACATCTGAATCAAAAACATGGCAAAACTCTCTGTAGGCGAGGGTCTGCATTGATAAGCTCAGCTCCCGAAGGTGCATTGAACAGCTTGGCTAACACGGACACCAGACCAGCATTCCCCTCATTCCAATCTAGTCTACCAAGCCAAAACTCTACTTTTGTCCATCTACTAATTAGGTTACTGTACGACAAAATATATACCTCTGTTAGGTCCCCATTTGGTAGGATAGCAAGGTCAGGCCGTAGACAGCAACCATTCAGCACTGTATTGTATCTAAAGAACAATTAGATATGTAGTAACACTTGGGTTTTTCCCCCTCCGAGTATCCAGCTAGTACAGTGTTAAATCACTTTGTACACAAATAACAGACATTTCAGCAGCATCAAAAAATGATCAGCCTTGGATTCCCAGAAGAAAACTGAGGACAATACTTAATCATCTACTTATGAAGCAGAGTGAAGGTAAGGAGGTAGCTCTTCCCAGGGACAACTATCAGCCCACAGGGAAGGCCCTCGTGGTGGGAAAGCCATGGAAGGCGCCAGTACATTGCAAACAGCAGTTGTTGTGTTTAAAGAGGGCAAGGCCACGTCAACAAGAGCAAATGCCACCTCAGTGCTGCTCCACAGCTGTTAAAAACAGCATCGGGCAGTACTCCAGCATGAGGCACAGCCCTCACTGCAGATGAGCGATGACAGACGCACAGACAGCATCAGCCACAGCCACCACATGAGACAGATGCAGGCTCTTAAATGGGACTTAAAGATAGACCCTAAAAAGATACATAGGCTTTAACCGCAGTATACTCTGCATAAAGTTTCCCCACGCTTGGCCCAAGAATTAGTAAGTGTTCATGAAAATCAGAAAACGGTTCTGACAAACCTTTCTTCATCGTATTCCTTGCCAAAAAGAATGTTGTCGCGAAGCGTAGCATTGAGAATCCAGGCCTGCTGGGCCACGTATGCGAATGTTCCACTTACTGCAATACTACCCTCCAACAGGGTCATCTGAAATTAAAGATCAGCTGTGAAATTCTGCTATTCCATGTTCAGAACAGACTTTCTTCTACGAAGTACAAGTGAAATAAGAGAAGGAGAAAAGCAGAAGTAGTCAAAACAGAATTTCTCACCTGTCCTAAAATTGCTGAGATAAGTGAAGTTTTTCCACTCCCCACACTGCCACAAATTCCAACAAGTTTTCCCTAGACAGAAAAAACGAAATCAGTTATGGTCCTCATTTCCTACATTCTCCATCCTTCTCAGAATTTGGACCACCTTTAGTACCTCCAAGGGGACAGCTGGACATTAATTACAGCTGAAAGACGAAACAGCAAGACAGTTACAATTTTAACTCTCTCACAGTGGACTAAAACTGAATCAACTCTACAGGTAAAAATACACGTATTTCAAAATCAGCTTCCATTTGACTGGACCTGATACGGGCCCAGAAAATGCTGCACTCAGCCAAAAGCACCACGAATGCACCAAGATGCTTCTGAGAGTGATAAGAAAAGACTTGAAGAGGGAAAGACTAAAAGAAAAGAAAAATTTAAGCCATATGGGCCCAGTAAAATTCCTTGCCTATGTGATGCAGTTTGCAAAGGAACACATACCAAGAAAAGGCTAGAATCCAGTCACTTTGAAGCACTTCTCTGCAATAAAACGGGTGGGTTGATACCTACATTAAACAATGAATTTATCAAAAAGTCTTTGTTCTTTCTGTAAAAATAGTAAAGTGGACAAAAAGGGCATATAGCCACTTGTAAAACACATTGCTGGCTTCCTTTCATTTACAAACTTCTAACAGAAAACTAGCCTTTACATTTTGAAGTATCTATACTCCATTTTCAAGGCTATTTTTTTAACCTGCATGCATTCTTCTCAAAAAATACGGGAGGTTTTTATTCTTTAAAATCGTTTAAACTATGCCTCTACTCATATGACTACAGAAGACAATCTAACCATAAGTATCGTGATAAATGCATTGATTCCATTACCACAACATTCAATGTCAGACAGCAAAACTTTTGTTCTTGTAGAAGGTGTCATGTATTAAGTTCAATGCTTTCTCTGATGTTTTACATGTTTTCACTCATCTTGAAACGCAGACTCCAACTGCTTCTAAATTCTTGAAAATCTCTGTGTCCTTCTACTGCACAAAAATTCTCAAGGAAGAAAATTGCACATTCTTCAATGAGAAGCACCGTTATGCTCCATTAGAATACCCAGTTACCTAAAATGTTCACCCAGAACATAGCTGAAACCCTGCATAATTATCAGACAGCTGCAGGAATGCACCATCCACCAACACCCCACTGATATCACTGTTGTCTTGCTGAATCTTTAAGCTCGCTGGCTTACGTGATGTACTGAGAGCTAGAAACAGCAAACCCCCCCAGCTCAATGTGAAACCTGCAGTTGTTTCGTAGGTTATTTGCAAAGATCTAGTTTGCTAAAATGGCCCAGCTGTTTCCATCAAGAACAGACACAGTATCCTGGATCCCGCAGTTGCCATGGATATTACAGGAGCGCACAAAAGCAATAGGCTCCATTTCATACAAAAATGCACAGCTCTATTTCAAGGGACAGCTAAAAGTGAAGCCTTTCAAAAGCTCAGGTTTCCTCCCTTCTTCCCTTACCTTTTCTATCTCCAAGTCAATGTTATAGAGAGTCCTCTGAAGCCGAAGGTTGACCAGGTGGATGATTCTGTTCTCCTCTTCGGGGCTAGGATGGTCATCATTGTCCACTAGAAGATGGCCCTTCTGTTCTGCCAGCACAGCTTGCTGTCCCTCATTCTGCAGCTTCATTTTCTCTTTCTTGCCTTTGGTGACTTTCTTGTCTTTTTTCACTTTGGGGGTCAACTTTGGTGAGCTCTGGACGCTGGCGTGGGAGAAGTCCCAAGCCAAGGTAGCATTTTTCACCTCTATCGCAGTTTGAGGATTGGCTGGTTTTTTCTTTATCATATGAACCTCTTCCATTAGAAATAAACTCTGATAGGAGTTGTGAGAGAGGTGTAAAGATGAGACACCTGATCAAGACTGGGAGACAAGCCTATGGCACACTCACGCAGCAAAACACACCAGGCTATATAGCAGGAGGAAGCTGAAGAGCAAAAGGTAGCTCATTAGTGTAAACTAACTCCAGGCCTGCTAAGTGGCCGGGGCATTCCTGGATGTGGTGGAAGCACTTAGATACATTAAGACTTCTGCTGAACTGCGACACTCTGGATGCTGTATGAGAGGAGATTATTCTTTTAGCATTGTTTGCAACTGCAGCTCTGTAACTCCACGATCAAAAGTATATGAGTAGAATACGTCAGATGGAGAGGAGAGGTCACTTTGAGGGAAAGTGACTGACTTGTCCTGCACGCCAACTCATTATGGAAGGAGATGGGATGATTTTTAACTTCAGCCTATAACATTCAAGTTTTCTGCTGAGAAAATGTCATCTCACAAATTTAGCTGACCTATCTTGGGCTCTTAGACGATAAGAAACCATTAAGTCCACTGTATCATGTTTTCCACCACATCCATCAGTATTTACAATCAACACAGATTAGCAAGAGATTTTTCACACAGTTTAATTACAACATAAAATGTTTTACACTTACAAAATTTATGTTTTGAACTTAGAAGCCTTTTGTGATTAAAGACTTCTGAATTCTCAGCTTTATTTACTCTTGCAATTGCTATGCCTGAATCACACATCCATAAGAAAGCTCATACTCATTTACAGAGACGAAGTCAAGTTACATTTTTACTGTGATGTTGGAGTATCCCCACCCTGCGTTATACTCCCTACACAGATTACACCGTTTACAGTCAAACTGAGTGACACTATTTCCTTTCTCCTCTCCCTCTGACACAAAGTCCCTTCAGTGCATTTGGATCTAAGAAAGCCTCATCTAGGGTGACTAAGACAATGAAGCAAAAATGCTCAAAAGCAACAGGATCAAAACCATTCTGCAGGCCGTGTTTTTCTCACACCCAGATCTGTCTCATGAATGCATTACACAGAATCCATGTATCTGTCAATGCTTGTGGAATCCTATTTGGACATTTCTGCAATGTGTGACGCACTGTTGTCTTCAGGAGAGAAGACCAAATAAAGGCCTGTCCTCTGAGTTCATACTGAAGTACACACAGTGTATTCACTTCACAGGGATTGAAGGATGAGATAGGATTGATTGTTATAAGGTGGGTATTTTTGCCATAGATTGTTTCACCAGCATTTTACTTATATAGTGTTCGATCAATCTGGTCTAGAAATACAAAACCTCATTTTTTCAGCACTACAAATAAAACTCTGCTTGTTTCTGCAAAGCTGCCTACATAATACATGACATTTTCAAGATGGGTTTCATTAGCAAAGCGTGAAATTTTATTGCTGACACATTGCACTGTCTTTTCATGCAGATGGTTTTAACAGGAGATTTAAGAATTATTACACTGTGAGCCACCAAGTCTTTTATTCTATCTCTTACAGCGGCCAACATCAAAATCCTAAAATCATGAAATTATTATTTTTGCTTCCCACAATGGTATTATCTTAAACTTCTAATATTCCATCACTAGGTTTGTATTTCTTTTGCAAAATCCAATAATCTGGAGTGCTAAGCATAGAGAAAAAGAACTCCTCAGTCATTAAAACATCACCTTCCAAGTGTTCCCTTAATACCTATTGTACACATACAACACTCCACACTTACAGTTAGAACCGCGAGGCTGAACGACTGCTTACCTTAAATCTGTCAACAGAAACAGATGCCTCAGACAGAGACTTCACTGAGAAAGGTGTTACTTTTAGAGCAAAAGTCATTGAGTTAAAGACAGTGACCACTGTGAATGCCTAAAAATGAGACATGAAAAAAAAACAAAACACATTTGGATACGAAATACTAACAACTCAAATCTTCTAAGAGCTGAAATGTCACAGCAGCAATTCAAAGCCATAGAAAAGGTCTACAGTCCAAGAATAACCATTTAAATATTCAACACATTCTCGAACAGCAGAAGACAGCAGATGTACCCAACTCTTTCTTCAGTACTTTGTAACAGACCAAGATAGACGCCTCTGGTGTTTGCAGGTCTCCTGAAAACAGGAGCTAGGAAGTTTTGCATTATGCTGCTACTTGTGAAGACCCAAGTTCAAACACTCCTGTAAAACGTTTATGCTCTTTGCATCCAAACACACCATAAAACAGGAACATCCAGTAATTCCAACGCCCTACCTGCATAGCAAACTGGGGTGCCCACTTACATTCAGCTCAAAAACTGTTCTGGGGAAGGTGAAGACTAAAACAGCACTGAGAGATTTCTGTGCAAAATGTAAGGCTACATCTGCTGCTGTCACACACCGCCCGCCCCGGGGTTTACTTCTGTGAGCAAGGCCACAACCTGGCCACAGGGGCATGGCCACAAAGCAAACAGTGTGATGAAGAAAAATGGCTTAGCACAAAAGCTACTGTAGCAATATTGTAAAGAGTGTTTTCAACACTGCAGGCAGTTACCTGAGCTGCTGTGAGATCATAGCCAAGGATCATATGGACAGTAAAGGTGACCACGCTGGCAATGACTACTACTATGGGAGCCACACCCACAGTGATGCTCTGGAAGTAGCCCGCACGTTCCAAGATTTTACGTTCTTCCTCACGAATTTCTAGAAATACAAATAGAGGCACCACATCTGAAGTATGATTCTGGGATACGGACACAACAGATACCACAGCCCTGTAAACATTGAGTAAGAGATGTCTAACTCTATGTTTTAGCATTTATCACATTATATACATTCTCATAAAGACCACAGTTACAGAGAAGCAAATTATGATGGTCTATAAATCTCCACAAGATTAGAAGTCTTTTTACTTTATTTTCAAACAGAGCAGACAGCACATTTATTAAATGATAAATATTAAAATTCTGTTTCATCTTTTAAGATTAGTGTCAAAACACAAACATCATTATGCTAGAGGGTGAAACTTTAGAAGCAGGCCTATTTGTCCAACCCATTGTGCATGACAAATAGGAAGCCCGAATGATGAAAGTGTCATTAGGCTGCATGCACATCAACATCTGGGGTACTAAGCCAGAAGGATGCACCAGGCTACTAAGAAATGGAGCATGTGCACAAAAAGGAACATTTATAGATTGTGTGAACTCACTTTGAACATTCTGAGAAAATGGTTTGACCCAGGCATACATTTTAATGAACTTAATGTAATTAAGAACTTCATTCATCTTTTGCACACGCTCGTCTGTTGTTGCTACACATTTTCTTCTGAAATAAGCTGTGAGGCGTGATACAAACATCTGAAACAAAAAGCAACGTCATGCAACATTAGTGGTGACTCAAAAAGAGAAAGTTTCTTCAACTCCTAATTGCCAGAGAGCCAATTGTCAATCCAAAAAAGGGATTCAGGGATGGCGCAAGGCAACTGTTCTAACATTGAAGCCTCGCTGGCTGGCAACACTATTTATATCCTCCCATCCCATCTGCACTGAGCACTAGACTCACAATAGCAAGTTTTAAAAAAAAAAGCTTGTGAAAATCAAGGTTTGTGCTTTTACCAACAGATTTGTTACAGTTTCTGAAGCACAAAGACTACAACCACATTAACCTAAAGACACACCACGTTGACCCCTGCGGCAAACAAACATTAGGACCCATTTTAGCCAGCTTTTTAACCTGCTCCTGTAAGGCAAAAAAGCGAGCTGGACTTTGCACAGACAGATTCATTTCTACCATATGCCAGTGCTGTGAAGCTGGTAAAAACAGTTCTAACATTTGTACTAAATCAATCCAAAAATATAGTTCACATGTTTCTACATATCTGCTACTCCTACATTCAGCCCATTTCTGGTCTGAAATTCAAAAACTAACATGCTACTTCACGAAGTTTTCAGTTCCTTGCACTTTCTCATTCTCCAGCAATCTCTTCTGGAGTTCCCATCAATAAAGAAGGACTGATGAAAGAACTGGAAAAGATGATCCAAATCCATTCCTCATCCTCCTCTTTAAAATATAATTCCGATTATTTTAATCCTTATTGTTGACCAGATAAATTGGACCAAAGTAGAGCTCACCATATTCAGCCTCCATGCTTTTTCAGATTTGGACTATGAAAACAGTGAGATATCTCCAGCAGCTTTCCAGGGTGTCTTAGAGGCAAGAATATTTTGGGTTGAACTAGCCTATTTCACAGCTCAGCAGAAACAGAGGCAGGATGAACTAATCAAGAACACCCTTTCCCAGATGCAGGGCTTTTCAACACTGCATTGAAATTAAGAGTGATGTGCTCACACAACGCTGAGCTCGTACACAGGCCGCAGGCCTTGTGTCTTTCCGACCTCGACTACAAGCACCTGAGTATTCTGCAGTTTAATTTAGCTAAATATATTTCAGCCAGATCTGTCAGCTTTCCTATTTCCATTTTCTAATTTTCGTTATCATTTTGAGCTTCCTGTTTCCTAATTTCTTCTTCATACACCATCTTTAGAAACACCTTCAATAACACACAGTGCCATAAATGGGCTAAATCTGACACATTTCAACACCTTCTATTCAGAACTACACGTCTGACCTAAAAAAAAGAAGCAATTCTTAACTCTTTCCAACTTACCATTGCTGGGTAGAAAAGGATGAAGACAGCAGAGCCCAAGAAGCCTGTTGGACCCAGAATAATCACATTATAAACCATTCCTAAGATAGCCACAATAGGGCCCCCAGCCAACAAACTGCCAACTGCTGCAGCTTCAAACATCCTTTGACCATCATTGGAACATACATTTATGAGCTGAAAAATACACATAAGAGATTATTTAGATTTCAGGCACAGCTCATTCTCAAAGGAATATATGGCATATCCCCTTTTCACACACTGCCATTTCCAAAACGATGCTGCGGCTTACCTCTCCAAGAGACTTCTCCTTGATGTTCTTCAGCTTAAGAATTTTCTTAAACGCCATTGTCAAGATAGCTCCACGCAGTCTAACCCCCGTGCGGTAATTCAAAGCCCAGGTTAGCGCAAGGGACCAAGATCGCACTATTTCCGTCATAAAGATGCCAAAAACTAAAAACAAGCTGTACTGCAGGTTGGACTCACTCTGTTGTGTATACTCCAAAAGGTGTTTCACAACGAACGCCTACAGGAAGAAATGCAAACACGCATGAACATCCCATCATCCCAAAAGGCCACGCAACAACTTTATGTTAAGTTAGAAATAAGTAGGCTACTTTGCTTTTAAAAGAGCCATTTGAAATAGAAAGCATCTTCTTTCTAGAAGTAAAAGATGTCAATACAAGGAGTACTGTAACATAAAGCCCTGCTGAGAGCCAAGCACTGAGTCAAATTTAGTAAGTGAAGAGAGTTTAATTTGGAGCCATATTCCTCGCAGCACGCTTCTAATCCTCCGTGTCTTCTAACTTAACATAAATCTGTCAGTTAGCTGAAAGCAATGCATTATCATATAGAGAGAGTTTTAAAGTATAGTCACTACTTAGACATCTGCGCACATTAAGAAACATTCCTTTACGTGACATTAAGACCTTTTTTAATTTTTATCTTTGGTTTGCTTCAAACGTGCTTATTTGATAAAAAGGAACAATGTACCTACAGTTGTAGAGGGGAAGAGTGAGAAGGACATTTGCAAAACATTCCTGGAAATAAACATCAGCAGTTTAATAGTAAAGAAAAAAACAAGCAGAAAGCACAAGGTACGCAATACCACAAATCATTGGGGACGGGGGAGAAAAAAAAAAAGACAAAAAATTAACCATTCAATCCCTCCCCATGCCCTCTCCCACCAAAAACATAAACACTTTACCTCAGGAATCACATTTCAAATATGACCTGCAGAAAGAGGACAGCCCCAAGAACCACCAGTTCCCACCTCCAGCTCTTTGTGGTCCATCGGCACAATATAACATCATACAACTCACAATCACCAGCAATATTAAATACTATTGACTGCGAAACAACGGGTTTTTATTTGAAATAAAGTGCCATTTTAAAATGGTAACATCTTCGAAAACATAGTACAACAGGTAGAGCATTGTGTAAACATACAATCTGCACATACAGGATAATTAAAGGGCTAATATCTAACAGCCAGTCTTAACCTCTAACAAACTAGATTTGAAACTACACACAAAATTATAAAGATACAAAAACAAAACAGTATTGGTTCGTGAAGTCCAAAAGAAGTCAAGCTTGCAGGTACCAACAGAGGAGGCTTCTGAGGCTGCACAAATTCTGAAATATGGTGTAAAAAGTATCCTACAGCAAGGCTTCACAGACAGCAAAAGATTTCCTAGAAAGCTTTTCAACAAATGATGCTTTAGGATACCGGTGCTTTTGATATGGTAGTACAGAGCAGAGAATTACCTTTGCCCACAATAAAAAGCAACCAAAAAAAAAAAAATCTGAGACCAAAGAAAATATTTGAGAAGCCTTTCACATCATAGTCCGTTGAAGTCCTCTTGGCTAAACCACGTTTTGCAAAGAAGAGTTCTGTATAGTTTGAAGATAGGAAAAAACCAAAACCCCGCTACTTCAGCGAAGGTATTGATAGCTACAGCCCAGCACCAAGGAACAGAAAAAAAGGAGATCGAATTCATCTTTCTGAGGAAAATAATTCTGCACGTCAGAACCAAGGAAACATGCTGTAAATAATTTTTGCTCTTTCTTTTTCACAGATGTGAATTAAAGCCAGATGTCCATCAGGTTCTAGAACGGCCACTGAGAGAATTTATATACCGATGTCTGAACAAATGTGAGGAGCTCACATTCACAGATCTATTGCATTCCAGCTTTCTCCTTACTTGGATTTAGTTTTGCATTGACTGTTTGGACCACAACTGCATACAGTTGGTTTGCAGTTACTAAGGAGATTACTGACCTCTTTTTCCAGTATTCAATCCAACATATGCAACCAAGTCACTGAGCAATTGAGGGGAAAATCCCCCTTTATCCTCACGAGCTGTAACTCAGCATGGTCGCAGACTGCAAGCGTTTTCTCGCACACCACGGCATTGCTGAAAGTCTCCAAGAGAGGATGTATAAAGATAGCAAATGTTTCCTGGGGTCTCATTCCTCCTAAAGCTTTTTAGTGCAATTTTTCAGCACTATTTTATAGCTTCAGCGTCTCCCATGGTGAAATAGAGACCATCTTACATTATATCCCCCTTTTTTTTGTTTTTCTTTTGTTTTTCTTTTTTTTTTCCAGAAGAAAGAAAAGAGGAAACAGCAGATTAAAGAATTTTGAAAAAGGAGAGGGAAAATAAAAGTCACACAGAATTAACATTTACATTTGAACACATACTGTTCGAATTCAAACTAGTTTAATGACAAGAATCCAGCATAAAGTTATTTACAAAACTAAGAAAAGTTACAGTACAAAAACTAAAACTCAAGCTAATGGGGGAGAAAGGAACTCCTATTACCGTAGTAGCTGGCACTAGCTGCTTGGCTGTCTTAAGCATTCCCATTGAATAAACATTACCTTACCTTCGCTCTTGGCGTTGGCTCTGCCCAGCACGACTGTCTCATTCTGACGCAGAAAACAGCCATCCTGAAAATTCTAAAGAACAGCTTCTGTCACTGGTCCCACTACAGAGCCGGCATCCCTGCTGCAGCCAGCGTGCGACAGCACAGGGCAGGCTGCAACTGGAGCCAACTGGGAAATTGGGAAACTTACCTCCAATAGCTTACCACTCCCCCCTCCAATAACTGACCAAACTGTCAGGCTGTTCTCCACTAAGATAGCAAGTTTCCCCATCTCCCAAACAGGAAGAATAGCTCTGAACAGTTGCAGACATGTATATTGTTCAGACCTGGAGTTAAACTGATTATCCTCAGTAATCCAAAAAAAAGTCGTAGCTCTTTAACCCAAACTTGAAACTTTTGGTAGCTGATCAAAT
>WEIS01022878.1:6272-27606 GCA_013389965.1 Todus mexicanus | reverse complement strand
TTTTTTTTTCTTTTTTTTTTCTCCTTCCCTTCCCACTCTCTCTCACTCAGCAGTTTGGCTGAGACAAATCGAGAAAATTACACTACAGAAATTAGGGGCAACCCTGCTGCAAGTTCTTTGCTAAAGATAAAAGCAGCTGCTAAAGCCCTGTAGTGAAACAATGACAGAAGCTCTTCTTGGGGAAAGCTAGTGCTGTTAAAACCTTAACCGTGATTTATTGTTAATTACCACAGTATGTTCGCATATTTTATAACACAAGTTACTATAAATTCTTACCGAGAAAACAACACCACAGAAACATTTATTGTTTTTCATATTACATGAAACAAGGCAAACTTTAAAAAGGCTTAAAAAGCAGAACATCATTTTGGTAAGACATTTAAAGGCAGGAAAACATTTTAAAAAGACATTTCACCTAACAGTGCACCCAAGTGTACTTACCCAAGAAATGAACCTTCAGCTTACCAGCACACTGAAACGTGTACTACTAGCAGTAATACTGCTCCTACTCCTCAAGGGAAATGTGTAGAGAATAAATTTAGTCAAAAATTCAACTGTAAATCTGCACAGCACGTGCAACAAACAGGTGACAAAAAATGGTGTGAATGTCAAGTCCCATATGTTATCATCTTGATTACGACCCATAGCAACAAACAGCAGCAGTTCCTAGAGGCAATAATGTACTCTAACAACTCTACATGAAACCTGTCTGACCATTCTCTGTAAGATCAGTAAAGACTATACCCACAGACTTCTGGAGACCTGCTCACGTTAGTTTTTAAGCAGTGCTCTAATAATAGCTTCGTTCCACTTCTTGAAGACTGTGCTATTAATGCCAATAATCTAAGATTAGCGCTTTATCAGACTGAATTTTATTCCAAGACAAATTTACAGAATTGTAAAAAGAAAAAGAAAACAATTAAAAGACCTGAACATAAGAATTTTATGCAAAAAGACCACATACCAGTTAAGAACTTTAAACTATACTCAAAACCAATGAGAAAAACCAAGTGTGCATTTCCTCCAAGATACCTAAACTCTCCCTCCCTTCTCCAAGAACTTGCCTTGGTTTTCCGCAACTGATCCACCAGCTGTAGGAAACCTATCTTTTATTATTGAATCTGGAATTTTGCCCCAAAATTGCTAGCTAATCACAATATTTAAGTGATTCTGCAATGAAACCTTAAGATTATACGCTTGGTCATGAGATGGAGCCCTCTGGGGTTGTTAAAAAAAGGATGGATATTACTTACTGGTCCACTAAAACCCGCGAGCTGCGTGATCATCAGACACACTATGGAAATGATGAGCCTGGTGCGGCAGAAAATCCACACAACCCTCCGGAGAGAAGCATCATCGGGCCCACTTTCTTTCAGTTCTTCCTGCCACAATCTCTCCAGCCTAATAAAAACAGAAGCCTTGTGTTATAAATGTTTCACCATGAAAGAAGGTACAATCTCATAGGTGGTACCTTGTGAAAATTCCAAGCACTTCCCAGCTCACAGCAACACAAATTACTAGACATCAAGAGAAATAAATCCACGGTATATGCTGTGAGGTAAGGGGAAATATCTGCATCTTGAAATACCTATATTGTGCTACTTCTATAGAAGAGAAGGATGAAAAACACAATGCCTTTTGCTTTGCCTGGAGTCTCCTGGGCAATCTTAATGTACTGACTTGTCACAGTCTTTCCTTGCTGATCTGACAGAAGAGTTATGCACTCAAAACATGAAGAAAAATCCTCATTACCCATAAGAGGTTAGCCTGATCACAAGATCTGACCCACACTCAAATCACCTTGCTACTGCCAGTGTTGCTTTTCTTTATTTTAGCACAAGATTTTTTTTCAGCATAGCCTTGAGAAAGAATTTGGTTTAAACAAAAAATAGTCCAAAAGACATGAAAATCAGAGAAATTATTGCAAAACACTCCTGCAGATAACAGTCCTCTAAACTTCACTGAAATCAGCGAGACTACAGAAGGAAGTGGTCTATGAAGGATAAAACTAGATGCCAGTAATTTGAGAACGGTGGAACAAAATATCAGTGCTGCTTTTCTAGGGCAATAATATATCAATGTCTGTAAACTAACATGAAAAAAAAAGGACATAAGAAAATAATAAGGAACAAAATTTCTATACCTTCTACAATTGACATCTGAAGACTCATGCCTTGATAAAGACCATACATCATCCATAAACAACTCCCCTTTCTTGTACGCTCTGTGAGCCAAAGGAGTGAGCCAGGAGAAGGTCATGCAGGAGAAAAGCCCAGCATTATCAACAGGGTGCTGGTGTCTGAAAGAAAGAAAGAACATCACAAACAAATGAAAAAAAGGGAAGAGAATTGTAAATCTCTGACAAAAACAAAGCCTCCTCTTACTGCAAGTACTCGGAGTACCAAACGGCCCATGCCAGTCGTACATGCTAAACAAATTCTGATGTTTTCAGTATCAGTCAGCAGACCTACAGCTGCAATCCTGCCTTGTGACTAGTTTGAAAAGCAAATGCTGTATCAGTTCTTTTGTAGCCCAAAGACTTACTTGGAAGTAGTTCGTATGGGTTTCAGCGCGTTCAGGCCGTGGTGGTATTTGCCCTTGTGATGCTCTTCATCCAGCATTCTCAGCTGGGAATGCACGGAGGTGTCCAGCGGCAGGCCCTCTGCCCGAGCAGCTGCTTCCAAGGCATCCTGGCACTCAATCTGCTTTCGCAAGACAGACAGTAGAGGCAAACTTCAAAACTGTTTCAAGTTCATGACTCCTGACTGCAGTAACTTCACATCTCTTCCTTAAACCATTGTGTAACAGCAATCACAGTCATTGATGTGTCTTAGAGGACAGGCTTCAGCCTGGCAGCAAGGACACGGAATGCACACCTTCTAGATCTGCAGTAAGTTGCTGCATTTGTAAAATATAAATTAACATCAGTATCGTGCATGTGCATTCAAAGGATAAACAGACAGCCCAGACCTTGCCTCCTGCCACAGGAAATACAATAGAGAAAAATTACAAAATCAACACTTCAGGAAATCAATGACTGGTTTATGCCAGACATTAAGACAATTAAGACATATTCTTGATGAATTTACATCCTCTTAGCATAATTTAGATATCGTTATCCACAGAAAAGTCAGATTATTTTCAGAATACTACTAAAGTTCCTGGTTCAAAAATATCTTGGATTAGATAAAGAACAAATATGCATTAAGCAGAATATATTTTTTTTTAAATCATGTTTCCTGCTTTTTCCCCTTTTTTCCTAAAGGGAGCAAAGATGACAATTATATCTGCTCCCAGCCATACTTCTCAATGGCTCAGTATCTTTCTTGCCAACCATTAAAAAGCCAAGCCTTATCTCAGGGGAGTTTTCCCGCAACCCTAGTGAAAGGCAGACCTAAACACTAATCTGGGAGCAGAAAGGAAACAGCAGTGATATGAACTAGTGAAAATGTTGCTGAGCTCAAACAAAGCTTTTGATCAGAAGCGAGGTGTGGCAAAACCAGCTACGTATGTGGACAAAGGGCTCAGTATTGGCTCTGCTAACTGAATGGACCATTTATTGCAATGCCATGTTACCTGTTTGCATTCTCATTTTTTGAAATGGAGTTATTTTGTGGGGGAAAAAAATCAGGTCCGAGGTAAAAATCATGCTGGTTGTCTCATGGAGATAGAGATATTATATTTACCTTTATCAGTTGCCTTACGAGAGTAACACTATTTTATTTCTATGAAACCAACTGCGCCTTGCAGCTTCCTAAAAAAAAGGTATCTGCAAAGCACTAAATACATGTCAATAGCAAGCACTTGGTTTCCAACTGCATTATGTAATTCTTGTCAGAAATGTCATCATTTACTGGAGACACCGCCTGTGCATTAACATGTAAGCATACAGCACATTAAGACATCCAGCTTCCTCTCACGTGAAGGACAAGAGGAAATTGATAACAGCATAAATCTGTCTTTGATTTACTTAGCTGAAGTATTTCAACAGCGTGTAAGTGTATTATCAACAATCCATGGTCCCGACCTCGAAAAACTTGTTCACTAAACCTAAAGCTGTGATTACAAAAGAAGATAGCAAAGCACTAAGAAAACAAATGAACATTGCAACGTTATGACTCATGGAGTGACTCAAAATTCTGCAACACTTGGAATTTGAATTAAAAGACTTCTCACTCAATTTATATTAACTGCTGACTCACTAAGGGCAACACCGCCTTACTAAATCTACCCAAATCAGCACTAACTTATTAACGGGATTATTTGGACCTGCCAAAGATGTCTCAAAGGACTCAGCAGTAGGGAAAAGTTTCTGCACTACCGCTTTTCTGGTTACAGCAGAGGAATACACAGCTAGTTGACTGCTACCCTTTGCAAGAGCCCCAGGCAATGCTCCTCAAACACAAGCTGGTAACGTGCTTGTAAGTGATGCCACAAGCTATTTGCAGAATTGTTTTTTAGAGCACACAAAGTGCCTATAAGTTAAAAAAACATGTCTTCCGAAACAAAACCCACTATATTTGTCAGCATAAAAGAAGTTTTTCACCACTTATAAACAAGAACAGTTTTTTAATGAGAAAGCACAACTGCAGGATACTGTATTTTTAGGTAATCCCAAGAGAATGCTCTTAAACATTCGCTGTGAAAAATAATTAAACTCTCCAGAGTTCCTCAAGAGAATTCTCTCAGCAAAGGGGGAAAAGATGCATTGGTAGAAGGCTGTTGACTTTGAAAGGCCTTTATAGCATTTCAGCATATAGACTTGCATATGCTCAAACCCCTAGTTGAAAACATTGCTCATCTCCATCTGAGCAAGGTTGCCTAAATCCTACACATATAACTATGAAGGAACAAACACATCACCCCACTGTACAATCAAGATTCTAAGAAAAACCATGCAGTTCTGTATCACATTAGAAAATCTTTAAAGCATAGAGTTTCCTAGGAAGCAATGAGATTCCAAAGCACTTCTGTTGTCCAAAAGAAAAAAGGAAATTTGTTGCCTGGTGTGCAATAAATGCAATTCTCACATACTCAGAGAGACGTTGCTTATTTACTTCAGAGTGTCAGATATGCCTGGGTGCTCAGGGGTTTCCCAGAAATCAAGTACACCAGACTCTCTGTGCTATATTTATACACAATAGAGTTAGTAATTTCCAAGCCCATCCTCATTCAGACAACTGGTTAGTAATTTACATATAATTATAATACCATTGACTCCACATTTCCATTACTACACATGCCCAGGCAAGGGATCCTCACCTGGGCAAAGGTCTTTTTGACCTATGGGTATGGTCACTTAAGGATAACACTAATGATTGCTTAGTTGACAGCACAAAACCACATAAAACCAATATAATCTCTAAGTCTATTGGGTTTATACGTCTTCCATGATGCTGCTTCTTCAAGGACAGACAATTCTTGATTAAAAATTCCCAAATTATTTTGACAACTCCAAGGATAATCACATTGTTATACGCACTAACAGTTATCAAAAGGCCAAACTAGATTCATAAGCAGTATTTCACAAGTCCTTCAGCTCCTTCTTTGTCTGCCTGGAGAGATAACAGTTCTACAATGCACTTCTAGAGCAAAAGACTAAAGTAAAAAAAACTAGCAATAACCCCGTTTAGGTTTCTGAATCCCTATTATTTTTTCAGGTGTTCATCAACTGGCAATATCCGGATTGCCCGCATGCATGCACTGTTTTCTTGCAAACTAAAACCCTGAGGAAGTCATTAGCCATGTGCTACAACAGGCTGCAGCACTGCTCTTGAAAGAAATGTCTAATAAATCTCGGCTGCACTATCAAACTGAAATCAGCCAGCACTTCTTCTAATACAGCAACTTATTAAATATCCCAATGCAAGCAATGAACCAGGTGATACAAAGGTGTCGACAACTTAAGAAATGCTCACAAGAAACAAAAGCAGCCTAAATCAGATATCATTAACCAAAGGTGGGGGGAGAATCATTCAGACACTTCTTGAAAAAACAGCAAGCAGCTCACTACTCAGCATCATCCAAAAGGCCAAAAGACAATGGACAATTGTTACAAGACAAAGAATAAAGCAGGAAACATTCTCACACGACCTACAAAACCTAGGGTGTGCCTCCTTTTGAATACCAGTCACTCCCATCACTTCAGTTCAAAAAGGGTATTATGCTCAAAATTACTTTCTGTGAACAATGAGAACAGTTGGGATTGGAACAGCTTCCACACAAGCTTAAATTAAAGACTTTGTAGCTAGATAGGAGAGAGGAATAAAGATGAGGTATAAGTATTTGAGAGGTCCATAAAAGCATGAATGGCATGAAGAAGAGAACTAGGGAATGATGATTAGCTGTTATCACAACAGCAGAACTAGAGACACTCAGTAAATCACTGTTTTTCACCCAAGGCATAGTTAAATATAGAATTCTCTGTTATAGGATGCTGTAAAGTTCAAATTCATAAATGGACTCAAAATGGGAAAATTAAACTACTCACATAGGATAAGCCTATCATGGCTTATTAAATGCACTTAGCATAGGGCAACAGCAATCATTTGCCCAGCATCTTATTAACAGCTGATGGAATAATAATAATAAAAAAAACCAAACTGACACCACCGGCAGCTCCCCACAGAGGGTAATGGTCCTGCACTCCACACTTCATGAAGCTGTGGCACACCCGGGTGCAGGCTGGTATGATTCAACAGATGACTGGGAAAATGAACAGATGTAGAGAACATTTTCTTTAATCCTGACGGCGACCTTCAAGAGTATAGAGAGTACCAAGGAAGTACCACTACACACACGATCTTGTCTTATCCTTCCACCTCCACAGTTCGCTCCCAGACAGGCAGAGAAAGAAAAGCGCGGCTGGTGCTGCTGCCACGAAGCACAGCTACCCCCTCCAACTTTCAGCAACTTGAGAGCAACACAACCCTACCAGCAGCTGCTATTTCCAGCCCGCCGGCAGCGAGACACTGGCTTTCTCGAGAAGCTTTCTCGCTGGTTGGTGCGTGTGCAGGGGGCGCACAGGGGGTGAAAGGAGCCCGGAGGGCTCGCTGACGAAGGGTCTCCATCAGAATGGTTTCCACCTGGCTGAAGAAAACCATGCTTCTGTCACCAATCAAAATGGATGTGGGAACCCAGACAGAGCTCCCACAGAAGGATGTGGCTATGGAGGCGACAAGCTGCAGGGAACGCCACAGCCTCTCACTGAGCTCAGGGAGCAGCTCTGAGTACTGCTGTGTGTGGCATAAGCAGGTAGATGATCTGCTCAGCTGAGCAGCACAGCTGCGAGACGAGGTTGCAAGGTTACAGGCTGAAACAGGTAGGCTCAGGAGCATTAGGGAGGCTGAAACTGAGATTGACTGGTGGAGTCAGGCGCTGCGCTCCGTTCAACTGCCAAATAGTACCCAGGATCAAGGTGCCCATGTATCCTGCCCCTCTGAGAAGGAAGACAGAAGCCTAAGTAAAGGTAGTGAGTGGAGGCAAGTTCATGGCAGTGGCACAAGGCAAGCAACCCCCTTGCCTGCTTCGCCTCCGCCGGTGCCTCTGAGAAATAGATATGAGGCCCTCCTGGAAGACAGTCAGTCTAACAGGGCTAAAGATGATAGCTAGCCTATAACAGAGGTCTTAGCACAATCAGATAGGCCTTCCAGCAAAATGACAACCTCTTCCACAAAGAAGAGAAGGGTTCTAGTCGTTGGAGACTCACTCCTGAAGGGAACTGAGAGCCTAATATGCAGAGCTGACCCTAATCACAGGGAAGTCTGCAGTCTGCCTGGAGCTCAAATCAGGGATATCACTAGGACTCTCCCTAACCTGGTTCAATCAACTGACTATTACCCACTACTGATCTTCCATATAGGTGGGGAGGAAGCTGCATTCCGTAGCCTGAGGGGAATGAACAAAGTCTTCAATGCAGCATATGAAGGCACAGACTCCAGCTGTGGTGAACTGAAGACCTTTATTTCATCAAACAGCATGCTTATATACTCTCAATGGCAAAGGTGCAAGCTAAAAATATCAAGTATTCTTCACATAGCATTTTATCTGTGTTCTACACCTGCACCTCTACAGTTTCAACGTTTACTTTTTTGCTACCATGTTTACTTCACTTGCTATCTAGTTCACATCCCACAGACTCCCAAGGTTTCAGAGAGAGTAACTGTTTTGCTGCCTGACTTACTGTCCATCTCGTTTGGCACACTTCAAGACCTTGGGATGGTTGGTGGGTCTGGGGCACAAATTATCTTCGCATTTCTACTTTTACTTCCAGGTGAGGACATGGGATGGAACAGAAGGATTCCGTCCATAAATGCCTGGCTGCGAGACTGGCGCCACAGGCAGGGCTTTGGGTTCTTTGATAACAGCTGGTTTAAACACCAGACCTGACAGTGACACATGGGAAAGGTTTATCTTACAAGGGCAAAAGGGTTCTGGGACAGGAATTAGCAGGGCTCATTCAGAGAGCTTTAAACTGGAAGTGAAGGGGGATAGGGTTGTAGCTGGGCTTGTACCAGTGGGTCAGCACTCTAGTATTGATGAAGACTGGGAGGCCTCGCACCTCTCTAGGGAGAAATCGGAGTGCTCAGCTCGCTCCCTGAAATGCTTGTATACCAATGCATGCAGCATGGGGAATAAACAGGAGGAGTTAGGAGGAGATTTTGATCTGGTGGCAATTACAGAGACATGGTGGGACAGCTCTCATGACTGGAATGTGGTCATGGACAGCTGTGCCCTTTTCAGGAAAGACAGGTCAGCAAGGCACTTCTGAAAACCTGCTAAGTAGCCATCATAGGCATTTATCTCTGAGGATGGGGAGAATGGAGGCAGTTGCACTGTATATATGAAGAAAAAACCCCACCAAAACACCAGTGAGATCCCAATCTTTCACACAGGCAATCTCTTGTTTAATAGAGAAGATAGCAATTTATTAGTTCATCAACTGTAGCATCAGATAACAGCAAAACCAGACAAGTCTGGAGGCCAAGCAAAACACATTTTTCAATCGGTTACTCATTCGGCAGGGACAGACTTTGATGTGTATACAGGCAACATATCCAAACTCCACCCACCAAACAACTATAGTCTCCTCTTCCATAAGACAGAACATCCTCCAGGGCTCAGATCACTGCAGAGAAGATGCTGCATTGCTTCTGGTCCCACTGCTACCTGATGGGAAACTAGAGCAGATGTATAAAGGCTTCTTTATCAATTCTTCTAGCTGATACAGAACACAAAAACGACTGTGGATGATTTACCCTAGTAAATTTTTTTAAAAGGTTATCATTGTTTTATTTAAGTAGTGAAGAACTGAGCTGGCAATGCTGCAGAACAGCAACTCCCACCTCTTGCATTCAGAAGGCAGAGCTCAGCAGGCTTCCTCACGCCTTCGTTCCAGTCCCCAGTAAGAAGATGCACATGAGAAACTAAGAGCCCAACGCAATAGAGCTCAGGACTAGGCAGGCACGTGGGGAGAAGGAGAATTACATGACCACCAGTTCTGCTCAGTGCTTAAAGTATTCTCCATACTACAACTCCGGGATGAACAGCAATTTAAGAGACTTCATTAAAGGACTCTTTTTTCAACACAAGATTAGTTATTAGTTCGTAGGGGCCAGGGAAGAATAAGATCAATTGTTCAAGTTCACTTAAGGATAACTAAACCCAAATAAAACAGGAGTCTACGAAGAGACACTCTTCAGCTGTAATTATATCCTTCTTCCCAGAAATTCCTCTGAGTCTTTCCAAGCATAACCTCATTTGAAAGTAGTCAGGGGGTTTACACGCTGCTTTTGCAGGTAGCACAGGCAACTTCTGGAAGTCATTAAGCCCAGGAGTATCTAACAATTAAGTAGGTTTGCAAGTCCAAACATTGTCAAACCTGCTGTTGCTTGGTGAAGCAGCAAGTGCTTTATGAACTCTATATTCCACTAAGGCAATTTTCTTCTCCTTTCACTGGACTTGATGCAGTACACAACCTACAAAAGCATTAGTGGGGGATTTGAAGTATTAGATTCCCAGCCCACTCTGTAGCTAGAATGCTTTATAATATCGCGCCAAATTAGAACACGAGCCAATTTAAGACTAGCTTGGTGTTCCATCCACCCATACCAGCTGTCTCCCTGAAGGAGAGGCAGCAAGGAACAGGCACTGGGCTAGACCACAGACAATGGGTGTGAGGAAGGAGGCGTTGATCCTTTAGACACCTGCATACACGGATTGCAAAGTGCAGACAGCACAGCCGAATTCACACAGCACTAAGCTGAGACCACCAGAGAGCCTTAGATGTCTAGAAATTACAGTTAAGCTTCCAGGACTGCTGCAATGAACCAAGTCAAGAAGTTAGGGCCTCCATTTTCTTCTGCCTCCTGAGAAATGGAAGATAAGTGCCAGGTCCTGCACTTGGGTCACAACAGCTCCACGCAACACTACAGGCTTGGGGAGGAGTGGCTGGAAAGCTGTCTGGCAGAAGGGGACCTGGGGGTTCTGGTCAAGTCACCTGAGCATGAGCCAGCAGTGTGCCCAGTTGGCCATGGCAGCCAACAGCATCCTGGCTTGTATGAGAAACAGCATGGCCAGCAGGAGTAGGAAAGTGTTTGTTCCCCTGTACTTGGCACTGGGTAGGCCAAACCTCATATACTGAGTTCAGTTTGGGGCCTCTCACTACAAGGAGGACATTGAGGGGCTGGAGTGTGTCCAAAGAAAGGCAACAAAGATGGTGAAGGGTCTAGAGAACAAGTCTTGTGAGGAGCAGCAGAGGTACACGGGGTTGTTCAGCCTGAAAAGAAGGTTCAGGTGGGGGTCAGTCTTCTCTCAAGTAACAAGCAATAAGATAAGAGGAAATGACCTCAAGTTTCACCAGAGTAAGTTTAGATTAGATATTAGGAAAAATTTCTTCACTGAAAGGGTTGTCAGGCTCTGGAACAGGCTGCCCAGGGAAGTGGAGGAGTCGCCATCCCTGGAGGGATTCAAAAGCTGTGTTGATGTGGTGCTGAGGACCATGGTTTCATGGTGATCTGGCAGTGCTGGGTTAATCATTGGACTTGATTATCTTGAAGGTCCCTTCCAGCCAGAAGAATTCTATGATTGTCTAAATGAAAGATCACGTCTCTGCCTTCCCAGCTTCTGCTACAGGGAAGAATAGCTCTTTACAGCACCAACCATATATTCAATGCAGGACTAAGTGCCATATTTTTTAAATTAAGAGAATCAGGTGTTCAGAAGTGTGTTCTGACTTGGCACAAGAGTTCAGAGATTCAACAGCTTAAGTCCAGCCAGTCACTCTGACACACTGTTACAAGTGACTTCATTACACAAGACCTCTGCAGTTCTTCTGGGCTAGGATTAGCAGAAATTGAATTAGCATTTGAGTTACAGTTTCAAAAGCTAGCCTAAGTTTGTACATCCTTAGACTAGAGCAGAAGTCTCCCAGTAGTGCTTGGCACTAATACTGGGGCTCTGTAGCCAAACAAGGTCAGGGTATATGTTTGTGATGAGCCTGAATATTTTAGGCACATATATTGCGCACTTTTACTTGATGCACAGAGTCCTTGCTGAGGACAGCTGTACCAGTTTCTTCCAGAAACACTGCCTACTTGACCTTGTCCTTGAATTCTGGCAAGCATTAGCGCTAAGGTGAGATGTTCTAAACTCTTCCCTGGCAAAATCACTTATTCCTGCAATCCCAGAAATGCAGTTTGGCATGTAGTGCTCATTTGAGGATTTTGCAACAGTAGCTGCTGTGGTTGCATCTGAGGAGCAGCTATGCATCTGCTTAGGCTGGTTACATGCAAACCTCTACTTTATGTTTGACATTAAAACTAGTTGTGGGAAACAAGCTGGACAGTAAGTCAGGCAGCAAAACAGAACTGCTGTCTCTGAAACCTTGGGAGTTTGTGGGACGTGAGTTACTCTGAATTCTTGGGAGTTTGTGGGATGTGATCTAGATAGCAAGTAGCAAAAATGTAAACAATGAAACTGTAGCGGTACAGGTGTAGAACATAAATAAAATGCTGTGTGAAGAATACTCGATATTTTTAACTTGCCGTTTGCTGCTTTGCCATTAAAGAGTACATAAGCATGCTGTTTGATGAAGTAAAGGTCTTCAGTTCACCACAGCTGGAGTCCGTGCCTTCATACGCTGCAACTAGTAGTCATGATCTTGCAACCAAAGCATTAGGATCAGAGCTGAGGTTGTACACTGACCCTCCAGCAGCAGAGCTATGTGGAGCATGCACACTAACTGTACAGTAATAGCAGACTCCTGTGGAACTGGAAATAATTATCAGCCTTCACCTTAAATTGTGACCTTACAGAACTAGCACCCTACAAGGACTCTAACCACAAAGCTAGGAAACTAACTCCTCACTAAGCAGCTCAAGCTAGCACAGCACAGGCTGAGAATTTGGCTCCTGACTTGCTCAGGTAAGCTCTACTATCCTGATCCGCACAGCCAGCCTGCCTTATTCTGGAGGTGTTTCCAGTAACATCCTTTACTCAGGCCAGGTCACAAGAGAAGCTACTCAGGTCAATTTAGTTCAACACAAGGAGCATTATGTTAAACATACTTCTGTGGAGTGAAGCCCTCAGTGAATGCCATTTACCAAGCCTAATAACAACAGCCTTTTATTCAGCTCATCTTCCTGTACCAATACATGCATCCAAAAGCAACGGACACCCCACACCAGTGGCAATGAACTAGTAAACTCAAAGTAAACACCTCAAGGCTTGAAACATGTTGACTTTGAAATATAGTAACCTTAGTCCTCAAAAAGGACCAAAATACAGAACCTGTTTGTGGAACAGCCTGTTCACAGTATGCAGCTCAAACCACAACTGAGTAGGATATGAATGTTGAAACTAACAACAGTCTCAGTGTCTCAAGGTGTTAAAACTCCCTGCATGAGTTTTGATTCATTTCACATTAAGCTCTCTGGTAGTTTGGACAGTTGGAGTTACCAGAAGGATTTAATGTAACTGTACACTGCTTTTCTGAGACAGCTGTAAGGCAGAATGTGTCCAACACTGGTATGGAACATTACAATGGAAAAGATATCACGAGCTTTCCTTCACCAACAGTTAATGTGCTCCTTAGCCACTTTTGGTCATGAGCAGGCTGATTTACAAATCTGCTCCGGAGAAAGGAACAACTACCAACAGTAGTCAAAGACAATACAAGCAAGTGGTCAGATCTGAGGTTATATCATGTGGCTAAGACTTAGACAGAGGGTGTTTAGTGCTCTAAAGACAGCTGACTTCACATGGAAGCCATGACTTAGCCAGAACATCAGCGTTCCTCTAAAGAGTGCTTCTGCCCAGCAAAGGACTTTGCCTGTGGAAAAATCATTGCTCTGAAACAGAAATTCCCTGGCCCCTCAGTTGTAGAGGTTTATTAGCATAATAATTTTGTGTTCCTGTGCACAACATTGCACACATTCAGATACCACACAAGTTGTATGTTACAGACATCGTGCTTTGGTCTTTGAAGACTTCACCCACGAAGACAGCAAAGTTACACAGCATGTCTTACAGGCACTGTCCACAGAACCAGTCTAGACATCGAGTCACCTGAATTCCCAGTTACTTCAGCTGCTCCACTACAGCATTAGACTTTTAGCCTCCCGAGCTGACATTACAAACATTGCAACAGATCTGATGCACTGCCTCTTCAGTTAGTAGAAACTGGTTCATTTTAGCAGAACGTACCATCTCCACTCCCTGCGTCAGCGGCCTCACACTGCAGCAGCTCGCTCACAGCAGGGTCCCTGGAGGAGCATGCCTCACCTGCCATAGCCTTTTATAGAAGGCTTCCAAAGATCACTAGACAAACTGTTTTCTTTCCAACTTTGTAGAAGACTCAAATGACAGTATCAACAACGAAGCTTAATAGCATCAGTTTCCAATTTTGTCATAACAGCCCCAGGAAATAAGTATCTCCTTGCGGCCAGGCTTCGCAGCAGAGTACACAAGCACACTATAGTGCAGAAGTTGAAATGATAATTCTATGTTTAAATTATTCTAAGAATTCAAATTTCTTGTTATATAACTTCACCTGCCTGTTTCATGGCAACACTACCTAAACCAAGCACTTCCTCACACTCTACGCAGCTATGACCTGAGAAAATAAGGTATCTAAGACCACACTTACAGACAGTTATTAACAAACAAGATCCTCAAGCTGCCAAGTGCAGCCATAGAGAGCATGATGGCAGCAGTCACAAGCTTCAGAAATACAGAAACATGCACATCCAGATTTCCTCTACTCTTGCACATCTCTCCTAGCACAGCCAAACGGCAATGAGATGCTCAGTTGGGTGGCAATTAAAATTAATCTAGCACTTTGCCAGTTATCTTGATGTAGTCAACCGCAGATTCCCCTCCTGCAGTGAGCACTGGTATCGGCTCAAACTATTGCAGCTTCTAGCTGCAATCTGAGCCAGCAATATAGCAATATCTTTGTGTAGGGACCAGTTCAGAACATCTACAGCCCTTGAGAGCCTACTTGGGCTGTGATTCCTAAAGTTCTGGGTTTATTTAGTTACAAAAATACAAAGTCTTCTGGGAAAATGCAGAGAAATCCATTCAGCAGCTTCAGCTACAACCAAAACCTTCTAGCTAAGCTATCTAGAAGGCCTGCTCGGAGCATGAAGTGCCCAGGCACTAGTCCCCAGACTACATCCACATCCCTACTTGCAAACATGTTGTTCAGCACAGTTGGTGCAGACACTTCAGATGCTCCAGAGAGGCCAAGAGGCAGAGCTGATCTGACTATTGGGCAGTCACACAGTGATAAACCACTTCAAAGCTATCAATGCTTGAAGGATTTACACATCAAGTTCTGATCATAATCTCTGCTGTCTTTGGTAAAAGCTGTCAGAGACAAACCTGAAAAATAAAGAGATCAAGGTAAAGACAGGAGTATTAGTGCTTCTGATAGCTCAAGATTGCTTTAAATGTGCAGGAAAAATGTGCTGCTATCTCTAGAGTACCACATTGCCCAGCATCTTCACATGCAGCAATCTGCATTTGAGGCTTGCCACGGATGGTGCAGATGCAGTCATGGTGTTCCAGCAGCAAGAACCTAATCCTGAACACCACAGTCCAGTCAGAACCAATTACAGCTTGGAGTACAATTTGTAAATTAGTGCCCCAGCATTGATAACTTCAGGACTCCAACAGCAAGAACCGAGTTCTCACAAGCATTGTGTACCCTCAGAACAAGCTGCTTCTTCATCCTCTCCTGTTGTTGCAAACATAATGGGGTAGGGGAGCAAAACACTCCCTTGCCTGCTGCTCCATCAAATAAACATGAAGTCTACATTTGAGAAGAGGCTATTCCAAAACCACTTTGAGAACAAATCATTTCTGTTGCTCATCTGTCATTTTATAGTATATTTCATGGACAGAATGGGATCTGCCCTTCTCCTCAGGACACACTGCTTTCATGAGAAAAACTAAATACAATTACTTTAGACAACTTGAAGGGCACACAAGCCTTCTGAGAAAAGAAGTTCTAAAGGTGCAAGTATAAATCAATACTTTGAAAGATCCTTTAATTTTTATTCACTGGTAATGTAACAGCTTCTTGTAGATTAAGAGTACTGCCTAGAGTGCCAAGCAGCAAGTGCACCTACAAGTTATCTCCATTCAGAAGAGCGATGCCCCCACATACAGTGAGTGCAATTAGCGCAGTACTGGGCACTGAGAACACGCAGTTAACACCCTGTTTTGTAAGCTAATTCGAGTCTCCAACAAAGACTTACAAATCAATTGTTATAAGAACATACTGCAGAAGCTTATTCAGGAGGTGAATATATGCATCTACTAGCTGAATAAATACCATTTCTTGAATTTCAGCCCCGGAGTGCACATTTCACAGGTCCAAATTTCTATAGCAACATTCCCATTAAGCACCAGGAAATGTCAGATTGGACCTACTTGTACTGCAGCACGATTTCAATTACGATTCCAGGAAGCCTATTTGAAAAGCTCCCGTCTTTCTAAGAAGTGATTTTTCAGGCTGCGGCCAAACAGCGTTTAAGCTTTTAAGGAAAGAATTGCAAGTCCTTTTTCATTATTGTCATGAACACCCATTACAGCATCCTTTCGGCAGGAAACCTGAACACCAGTATGGAGGCTTCAGGACAGAACGAGCAAAGTCGAATACAACCTTTATGTACGGAAAAGAAGAGACATGAAAAGGCTCTGGGCCCTTGGATCAGTAGTAAACAAGTATTCCACCTATAAAGATCTTGACCAGGCAATCAACTAGTTTTGTTCTCTTCAAATCAAGAACAACATGTAAAAATGCAGCAATACAGGCAACCGAAAAAACAATGAGTCATGTTATTGACCTGTCCTAAGTATCTGTAACGCTGCCAGAAGTGGTCACCATCACTGGCCACTAATTGGTGGTCCTTGCCTACCAAAGGCAGCATATTCCTGTACCCTCCTCAGCAGGGACTATGCAGTCTGCAAGGTATGAGGTACCTCTGCAACACATTAGCAAGAATTCTAACTCTTCAGGTAGAATTCCACCGCAAACCAGTCCTAAACCTGCATTCCACGAAGGTCTGAAGTTAAAGGTGAAATAACAGCCTTGATCTGCTTGCAGCCAGTTACTCACAATACAGGTCATGCTTACAGCTTTGACATCTTCTGATCAGGGTAGTTCAAATCCTTGGCTAGGTTTTCTACAAGAAATTTGAGTCTCAAAATCTCTATTGATGGCAGACTGGGCTCCATCATCCAAATCACAGTGTTCCACTACAGCTTAACCACCATCTGAGCTGCTGTGGTCCTACCCTTCCTCATCACACCAGCCCTCCATTATGCCACCATGGACCAACATGAGCCCAGTAAGGCAGCTTGGGGCAGATGCACAAGCCTGGGTTTCATAAGAAATAAAGGAGTGAAGGACACAGTCCTTTCTCTCTCCCCTTGAAACAGCATTTTCTTAACAGCTGAGCTACAGTTTCTACTTTTTTGTTAGAGGCAGAGGGGAAATGCTTGACCAAACAGGCAAAGCTCAGGCTTGTGAAAGAAGTCTTTGCTTATCCCTGTTACCAACAGCATAAAGCATCCCAACAAGCGATAAGGTCAAGAGTGCTGCTGAAACCAGTGCTTGTTTAAACTAGAAAGGAGGAAATTTGGTACAGACCAACATGAACATGTAACCTAGATAAGGTGTTATGAATACAGCTCCTTCTACTTAACCTCAGTATTTTGCAAGTACACAGGATTTAATCTCACTGACATGCAGCAACAAACTCAGAGCTGTTTGTGCTTATGGATTGCACACATCCAAGCTATAAGGCTAGCAAAACAAAAAGGGTAATAATGTCTGAGCTAGAAATTATCTGAACCCTGGCACACTGAACAAGATAACCAGCAAGTAAAGTGGGTAGTGTCAGAACTAGCTGATTCCACTAGCAAGATAAGTTAGGTTCATTCCTATGCTCAAACCAGATAAAGCTCTAGGTAAGAACTAGGGTGAGTCATTTTCTTGCAGCAGTAATTAAAAATTTTACAGAATCCCTGTTTTGCAATCAGTTATCTGTAGCCATAGGCAGCAAATCAAATGGTGAAAGCAGAAGGGTAAACAAGACTACAGCAACAGAGTTAAGCTGACCTGAAGCTGCCTCAAAGTTAGAGATTTTAATGACACCGCAGAGAAGCGAAGGCCTTAGCTTACTTTTAGTGTTCAGAAAAAACAAATACGCTGGTTTGACTTATCTTATTCATTTAAAAGGTTTAGAGGTTGTCATGATTTAACCTCAGCCAGCAACTAAGCGCCTGCTCGCTCACACAATGGATGTGGAGGAGAATTGAAAACACGGCAAACTCATGGGTTGAGATAAGAACAGTTTAATAATTGAAATAAAAATAAAATAACAGTAATGAAAAGGAAGATAAAGTGGAATAAAACTCAAGAAAGACAAGTGATGCACCACACAATTGCTTGCTACTCGCTGACTGATGCCCAGTCAGTCCCTGAGCTGTGACTGGCCTCTCCTGGCCAACTCCCCCAGTTTATATAGCAGGCATGATGTCATGCAGTATGGAATATTCCTTTGCCCAGTTTGAGTCAGCTATCCTGGTGGTGTCCCCTCCCACGTTCTCGCTGACAGGACACAAGAAGCTGAAAAATTCTTGACTTCATATGAGCACCGCACAGAAACAACCAAAACTATCCTTAGGTTATCAACATTCTCATTCTAAATCCAAACCACAGCACTGCATCAGCTGCTAGGAACAGAATTAACTCTGCCCCAGCTGAAACCAGGGCAGATGGAAAAATAAGGGGTTTGTCCTGAAAAGTTAAAGCAGGCATCAGCATGAGATGATGCAGATCAACGAGCAGAGATAATGTGCTGTGATTGCTGCTTAAGCCCACTGCCACTGGTCAGGGAACAGAGCTGCCTACCAATAGCATCACTGTTGTCACCAGTAATGTGACAGAGCAGATTTGCTGCTGGATGGTGTACAGGGGATAGCAAGCCCACGACATCAACATAATAAATGCCGTTAAGAAGCTGCCCTGTGACTCCAGAGGGCTCTTAGTTCTGCATCAGTGCCTGCTCTAATGGAATCAGACACTCCACCTTCCTCCGAACACCATCAGCAAGAGTCTGCTGAGTCATAGAGCCTGTAGGGACACCGTGAGCTGCAGGGCCTGCAAGTGCAAACTGCACTGAGCCTGCTGCAGAGCAGATCGCTCCAATCTCAAACACAGCAGTGCAGCATTGTTAGCCCACATAAAAAATACCTGGCAAAACCCTTTTAGTCCCGGTGAAACAAGGTAAGCCTTATCTGAAGGACACCGTATCTCAGTGTCCAGTATAATGCAGCAAAACTTCTGCCTTTTAGAAAAAAACCTTCACAATTCTTCTGTACAAATACATCAAGTTCCTCTATTTCTTATCCTCATCCCACCACAGCTGTCACAGGCAATCTGTATGAATGGCCAGAAACACATTTGTAAGCACCTTGCCATTGCAAAAATCAGACATAGGTGCTACAAACTGTATTTGTCTGGCTTCAGAGAATTCTACACTAATGTTTGAGGAAAGAAAAGGGCATGCAAAAAAAAAAATATTTCAGTGCTAGCATTCGGGACAATATTTTTCATCTACTTCAGCTGGCACAGGTTACTGGTTTCATATCACATTTTTCACCAGTGCGGGTGTTTCCAGATATCTGAGCATTTTTTGGCCCTGTAGCACTTAGTATACGTGCGCTTTTTCAGCCAGAACAAGCTCTACAAATTAGAAGCTCAGTTATTTCAAGACCCAGCTCTCAAATTAAACTGGAATTAACTGACAGCACCTCACCATGTTAAATACACAGATGCACAAGAAATGGTACTCAATACAGATTACTTCCATCTGAGGGAGAAAGTAAAAAGTCTCACTAGTAGAGCAAGCTACACATCTGCTTTAGAAAATTAATCCTTGAGAAAAACACAGCATGATTAAGAGGTTTTTTTCAGCTGCCGACACTGAATGGTGTATGATTTGCACTGAGCTCTTCACTGTTCTTCCTTGCAATGATTATCTTAAGTACAAAAGCTTAAAACATTTCCTGCATTCACATCAAGATCTGAATACTAAGGAGGGAAAAAAATAAAAGGATATTTTGTTCAAATATTACTAAAAAGTCACACTTAAAAGTGAAAAATAATAGGTGCTCAGACTTGTTACTAAGATAGCTACAGCTACAGTATCCCTTGGAATGACCTCTTCCACACAAAAGGAAATATTCATTATTGACCTTCAATGCAGCAAATCTATACAGAGCTGGCACAGCAAAAAAGTCACTGCACGTAATTTAATAAGCATAGACTGGCAAACAAACAATGAAACAACAAACTGACCTTATGTTTAGCATGCTGAAATGTTGACCCTTCCTGCTCTTCACGCTGGTCTGAGTTGGCTCTCTCCCTCACACTTCTATACCCAGGACTGGGTATAATGTACTCTTTTCCTATGTCGATGTCTTTCATCTTCGGTAAACGCCAGGGTTTACGTGTGTGTTTTCACCTCAAGTATCTGAAAAATAAGTAAATTCCGCCTCACTATATGCCACCCCCAACACACCCGTTACTTTTAGCCACCTACGTTTAAACTTTACTTTTCAAATAAAAAAAATCAGAACACAATTGTAGAAGAGATTTATTACATCACTGTAACGATGTGACTTTGGAAACCCACACCAAGACTAACTTCACAGACTTGGTGATCTCCAGAGGTCCCTTCCAACGCCTAACATTCTGTGATTCTTCTGAACTAGTTTAAACATGCCCTGAGGTAACCAAACTGTACCACGATCCTCAATGCACAGGAGCACTGTCACACTTCCTCACTTCAAACTCCAAAATACAATTATGCAATCTGACAGATTAAAGGAGTAACCACAGCATTCAGCCGAAACCTTGAGAAACTGTAAGATGAAATCTCCAAAACCTCGAGTTTAGCGCCTGAAGCTGAACATACCCAAGAAGTAAACCACCTCCTAGTGCAACACTTAGCTTTATCACCCCGCTTTCTTGCTTTCTGACATTTGCCTCAGCCCAAGGCGATGGGCAAGACCTGGTTAAGCCCCATCAGCCAGACCCTGCAGCAGCGGGGCTGGCTCTGTGCGCGGGGCTTGCACAGCTCCGCGGCCGCACAAACCCCCTCCGGGGGCTCCAGCCGCTGCCCAGCCGCCAGCCCGGGCCCATCGGCCGCCCCCCAGCCCCGACCCCTCCGGTGCTCCCCTTGGCCAGCCCCGACAGCGGGCCTTCCGCAGCAGTAGGAGCAGCCGGGGCTGCTGCCCCTCCTGCACCGCCATCCCCCCGGCAGCAGCGGGGCGAGTCAGGGGGGATCATCCCTCCCCTGCTCCCTCCGCCGCGAACCGGAGAGGCCCCCCAGCTCCCGCCGGGACACATGGGCAGCGGCGGCCCCAGGAGCTCCCGCAGCCCCTCTGACCGGGGAGGGGGGACGCTGCTCCACCGGCCTCCCCCCTGGCCGGCGGGCCCCTCACCCACACCCACACGTAGCGGGCGGGGCGGCCCCGCTCACCTCCGCCCGGCGCTGCCCCCGCTGCGGCTCCTGCGCTCGGCGGCCGCGCAGCCCAACAACATCCCTTATAGCGGTTCCGGCGGCCGCACTGCGCCTGCGCGGGGAGGGAGCGGGGACGGAGGGGGCTCCGTTGGGAGGTGACGGGGCGGGGTCTGCGGCTGCCACCCGCGCGCGGGGCACCACGGGAGATGTAGTCCGAGGCCCCGCTCCCTCCGCCCTCTGAGTGTGCCTCGGGAACTACCTTTCCCAGAAGGCTCTGCGCTCGGGGGACTCAC
>WEIS01022877.1:0-22878 GCA_013389965.1 Todus mexicanus | reverse complement strand
CTGCCTGGCCCCGCAGTGGCGCCGCGAAGGGAGCGGGGAGAAGCCCGGCCGTGTGCCGTGCCCCGGGGCAGCCGCCCCGGCGCTGGGCTCCGCGGGGCTCCCTGGCCGTGCGGGACCGTCCGCACCTGCCCTGGGCGCAGCTTCGCCCTGCCCCGGCGCGGCTCCTGCGAGCAGAACCAGAGGAAATTCCCAGTCCCCTCTCCTTAACCGGCCCAGAACCTCCGAAGTCGCTGGAAGTCTTTCTCTCTCCCTCTTGCGCGGCTCGCAGCGAGCGCACCCATCGCGCTGCCCGCGGTGCCGGTGCCGCCGCAGGAGCCCCGGCCGGGCAGGCGCCGCCTGTTGCTCCCCGCCAAGGGGATGCGGCTGCCACGGCCGAGAGCCGTGGGTCAGGCACTCACAGGTGTTTCTGAAGATGGTAGGTCGTGCCCGGAATGAATAAGTAAACCTGCTGTCGGTAAACGCCCAGGCTGAGCAGAGTAGGCAAAGTGGGGTCTTCACTTTCGGGCTGTGTTGAATGGCGAGGGGCACAGCCCAGCGCTCCACCGCGGGCTCGCAGGTGGGTACTCTGCTGTGGAAAGCTGCTTGTGGCTGCAGAGTGCCCCTGTAAACCAGCATCCGACTGGTGCAACAGCCTTAGCACCATCTCTCTGTACAGAAAACTTCCGTGTGTGGAAGATTTTTTTAGTTCACAACCACAGAACACCACTTCAAGGTATATTTGCGATTCCCTCCTCTCTGTGTCTGCTTGAGGTTTTGCAGTGCTACATAATAACAGCCAACTCTGCAGTAAGCGATAAGAAGTCAGAAAAAAAATAACAATAATTATTTATTCAAAATAGCTTGCTCTGAAACACGTATTGTGTAACAGCCCCTGACTGAAGATGGAGTTAAACTTCTGACTTCGATATATTTCAGCTCAGAATTTTTAGTTTTTAAGTTGTTGTACCGTTGAGTTATGTGAAGATTCTGACTGGTTTTTTTGTACGGTAAAGGCAGAAAAGCCAAACGTCAAGTATTCTTTTTCACACTATCTAAAGGGCCCTAAAGTTTTTGCCTTCATATAACCTTTAACAATATAGTTTTACCAAATTCGTAGGAAACTTTTGTTTTAAAAATATTGGTGTCCTTCTAAACAAACCACATGTATAAATTCTATCACTTTGCCAGATGAATTTTTTTCTTAGAGCCCCGTATTCCAGCCCATAGCACACCCTCGGATCGATTCAATTGCATCCAATCTGCTGGATCACAGAGGTGGAGAGGGGAAAAAAATAAAAATAAAAGAAGCTGGAGTTTCCATCTTGCACGATTTTAAAAAAATCTGTTTCAGACACGTCAGTAACAGAATCACCGCCTTTACCCGCTGCTGTCCTGTTTGCCAGACTGCAGCCGGGGCCCCGTCGCTGGTTTGGGAGAGGGGTTCGTGGTGGGCACTGGAGCTCTGAGGACAGGGACTGAGGGCAAAGCTGAGAGCAGGGGCTGAGGGCAGGAGGCTGCAGGTAGGGGCCTGAGGGCAGGGTTGTTTGCAGGGAGCTGCGGGCAGGGGCTGAGGGCAGGGGGCTGCGGGCAGGGGCTGAGGGCAGAGCTACCCGGATGCCTCGTCCCTGCGGGGTGAGGAGCAGGGACGTGTGTGTGTTTCTCCAGGGATGCTCTTCAGCCTCTCGCCCTCTCAAACTGGTTTTTGAATTCCAAAATACCAGCCTGCAGAGGAGCGCCCCATCTGCGTTCCAGACCTCTCAGGTAGCAAACGGTGGGTTTCCCGTCGTCGTTTTGCATCTGACGAGGCAAAACGCGGCGGCTTTGAATATACCGCTCGGGTGGGGTGTTTTTTTTCCCCCCTCTCCTCTCTGACGGGGCGCCCGGAGATTTTGCGGGGCCGCTGCTCGCCCTGCGCGCCCCGTGCGCGTCTGGCCGCGGGGAGCCCTGCGAGGTGCGCGGAGCGGCCCGGGCTGGCCCGGGGGCCTCGGGGAGCTGCGGCGGCCGCACCTGCCCCGGTGCTTCTCTCGGTGCCGCTGCCCCGTGACTGCGCTGACCCTGCGCTGGCCTCGGCATCTGCCCCGGGGCTGCCACCCGAGCGGTTCAGGGTATCCTTTAAAGCCAGCGTATTAAGAAAGAATATATAAATCGTTCAAAGGAACATTTAAGAAAGAATAAATAAATAAATCATTCAAAAGAACATACTAATTCTTATGGACACAGAAGAAAGTCCAGGGACTGAAGCTGAAAACGAATTTGTTTACACGGCCCAAGGTGCGGATGCCCCCGGTGTGAGCAGCCTCCTGCCTTCGCTCTCACCTACAGTGGGAGGGGTTTTTTTCCATTTTGTGCGCTGATTAAATACACACCTGTGCCAGAACAAGGCGAGAAGCTCTGCCTGTTTGCTATGCACAGCGCAGCAGACGTATCCTTGAGCTAAGCGCACTTAGATATTTTGAAATATCTCATTTGAATATTTTGAAATGCAACAATTATCAATGTTAAATATAGCACAAGAAAAAAAAACACACCAAAAACCAAAGTATACAATCTGAAGAAATAGCTTGAAGCAAACTGGGCCTTTATATAGTGCAGCTTAATGTTACTGCAAAATACCAGCCTGCAATAATTGATCATTTTGTCATTTAAAAATTAAACTTTAAAGGCGGTCTTGTGGGGGGACAGAGGTGGATTTTTGAGATGCGGTACAGAAGCAGAAGACAAAGGGAGATTTGCATACGTACAACGCAAATTCAGCTGCTTAGAGAGCATATTAAAACACACTGCCCCGACTTCTTGCAAGTTCCAATGAGGCCTCATTTTACCCTTACTGCTGCCCCTTCACTCAACATGAACAGGTGACAGCAGCATCCAAGGACACCCAGTTCAAACAGGAGTGAATTGGATGAAACCACATGCCAAGGGATGGATGAGAAAAAAAGCTGATTATAAAAATGGGCCAACAACTTTCAGTTAATTTATTTAGATACTTTGCAGCCGGTGGAGCTGTGACACCGTTTGCCCAACTGTCCTTTGCGCTTTCCCATATTCTGGGAAAGGAACAATATCTGGTGCAAAAGACATTTCCATGGATCCTAGTGAGCACAGGAGCTTCTGCAAGTGGCTTCTCTGACATACGGGATCCAGCACTTTATTTCCCCGTGCCTCCGGATTTCTTAAGTTAAATGAAGGCAATAATATTCCTTACTTTGCATAGTTAAATCAGATTTAGCGCTTTGGGATTTAGCACTATGGGATTTAGCACTTCTCCTCTAACCCTTAAAAATACTTCAGATTTGGCCCTATTCCTGCAATCAGTAAATATTTAAAAATGCATTCACTGATTGAATAGGACCAGACCTACGCTGCATATAAATACACTCTCTTATATGCAGGACTGCCTTGACAAATCGGTAAACAATTTTATTACCTTTGGCAGACTTTTATTCCTTGAATTAGCTTATTTCAAATTTAATTAAGCCCTTGAGCTAGCAAAGCACTTAAGCACTTGCTCAAATGCAAACTGACAAAGTGTGCACTGGTTTAATGTAGGCACCTGCTCAGCTTCCTTCCAGCCAAGTGGTGGTTGCGTGTTTCCCAAGCAACATCAGAGCCTACTTGGCTTGCTTGTAGCTTTGACGGTAGATAGTAATGATCCTGGCTTGTTTTTCTCCTGGGATTTCCACTGTAATCCACCAAGCAGAATATAATTTCTTCAGGAAAAAAACAACCAACCAACCAACAATGGGAGTATAAACTGAAAATGTGCATAAGTTCTTTTAGGTTTATTTCCAATCTGCAGACAATTTTGATTATCCAGGTCAATGTGCCTTCAGTGCTGAAAGCATGTTCCATGATTTACAGGCTGATAAGTACATGGGAAATATGTGGAGAAAAGAGGATAAACTTGACTGAACATTGAATCTTCACTGCCCTTAATCACACAAACCTAGAAATGAACAGTCAGATTTGTAGTGTTTAAAAAATCCAGATGGATTACCTTCCCACCATATTTTTTCTTATTTATTTATTTATCTATCTATCTATCTATCTATCTATTTATTTATTTGCTGTCACTGTGAACTATGCCTTTTTTCCCAAGGTTTCAAATTTAGATCTTTTAGGAACGACTTTGTACTGTTTTCCCATGATTGATGTTAAAACTCATCATTCTGCCCTTAAAATAGTTTTCTTTAATGAGGCTTGAGTTTCTATTTCACTCTCTATTGTTCCTTTTTTTTTTTCTTCCCAGAAGGGATTAACCTTCAGTCCCCAAATGTTATCAGTTTCCATCAATGACTGTTACTATTCTTAGATATACTGTATATTGTCTGAAACTGTTGCTTTGATGGGTTGTAAAAAGAAGTTTTAAACTATTTGAAGTGGTAGTTATGCACTCTTTCAGCACTGATAAAAAGTTGTTTAAAGTCTGTTATTAACTGCTGTATTTAAGCAGTATAGATTTTAACTTAGTATCTGTTTTCTTTACAGTTACTTACATTTCTGGTACCTGCTTGATCTGGTGGGCATTTTCATTATAAATTCTCATTGTTCAGATTATTAAAAAATAAAAAGTTGTTGGAGTTCGAAGTGAGGGAGAGGAAGAAAATAACTGAGGCGTGAGTAGTGATGCTGCTTGAGGTGTGAACAGGATTATAGCTGAGTTGAAGAAACTCAGTTATGGGTACTTTCTCTCCCAGTTATGCAGAAAGGTAGAAAGCTTTTTGTGAGCCAGTAGAAATAAAGAGTGCACAGGAGGTAACGTTAGTGATGGTTCATTGGCAACACAAGACCAGATTTCGGTCCACGTTTTCCAGCATCAACCTGAGAAGCAGGTCAGCTTCTTGAGTCTTTTGCAGGGTATTCCCTCAGAAACTTTCATCTCATCCACTTACATCCTCCTCTGATCTATGGAAGACCAGAGACTTGCATCATTTGTGTTTTAAATTGAAGTGGTGTGTAGAAAGTTTAGCTCGCAGGGGTCCAGTTAGCTCCAGCGATTATTCTGTAACACTTAAGGGACACTTAAATTAAAAATGTGATGCTGGCAATAGGTAAAAATGGAGAGGGAGTTATTACAAATGGGGAAGACTCTTGGTCTTCAAGTTCGGTTTTTTTTTTTTCCTCTGAGGTCCCTAACAATGTTTGGCATCTGTGTAAGAGTTTCATAGCACATAAAAATTTCATCTGGGGTCAGCATTTACTAAAAATATCCTTAATCCACGAAAGCCCTCAGAGCACACCCCGACTGTGCTCTCCTGTATTTAGGGTTTTCTTGCATAAACCAAACTTAGCAAAAGCAAGACCAATTTCTGAGTGCTATGGCCTGTTCTTTAGATGGCCTGGTTGAATTTGCTAGATCTGAGCCTTAGTGAGCGCATGTGGGTTTCTAAATCTTCATGTTGGCCAGTGGATTCTCTATATTTCTGAAGGTCTTATCTGACCCAGAGTTCCTGTAGTGTCTTTGCAAATTTTATAAAGTTGTGCTTTTAAGATCTCTTGATCAGAAACTGATGAAGGATGCCAACCTTAAAAGGAAAAGGTAGGCAAGGTCACAGCTGACAGCCTCTTACAACTTATGTTTCACTAGGGAAGATGTTACATTTTAACGGGTTCAGCTGTCCTTGCTCTAATTCATGGGCCAAATCAGCTGTCAGCAGATGGCGCAGCCAAAGATGTGGTCAGGCATGAGATTGATGAAAGGAGGTAGAAGGTCCGCAAAGACCTAAATGAGCCTTTCTTGCACATTTGCAGAAGAGATGTAATCTCTGGTTAAATCCTTTCTCCCCCCATCAGGGGGCTGCTCCCCCCTGCAAAGGAGACTTGATTGCCCCAAATAACAGAGATCAAAGTCAGCATGGCGTGCTGGCGTGACCCACATTTGTCAGGTGACATCTGACTGTAGGACAGAAACAGTATTGTTGGTATTATGGGTCTGCGTAGGGCAGACTACGCAGGGCTTGTCTGTATACATTAAAAAAATGATCTCTGCCTCAGTGAGTTCACCATCCAAGGCGCAGAGCTCAGTATGAGAGCTGGTGTGTGCACAGACCTTTCCCATCGCACGTCACCCAGCATTGAAGTCAAAGAAGAAAAGAAGCCTATAAATGGTGAAAGGGTGCAAAAACGCTGTTTCAGTGGGGATATTGCATGTATTTTCTGCTTTCTGAGCTTAAAGGAGATCTTTTTAAATATGTATAATTTATCTGTGGATTTCCTTGCTAAAACCTTTCCATACTAACGGCTTTTAAGTAGAAATTGGAAAAAACAGAGACACTTTTCTTATAAATAAGTAATAGTTGTAATTAGATATATATAAGCCAAGATATAAACCTTGTACTTCAAGACTTAAGGTGACTAGTAAACATTTTACAAGTAGGTTACTATGCTATGATGGCATGTAGTGTGTTTCTCCAATGTTTCCCGCATTGATTGTTCCACCAAACCTGTGTTGGTTCATTAGGTAGAACAGCTTAAGACTTTCAGACAGGCGGCATTTCTCATTTTCCTTATTGTTCCCTTGATCTGGATTTTTGAAGGCCAAGGCTTTTGAAATGCTGTAGCATTTTATTACAGTACAATACTATGGTATTTGCACATTGACTGGCTGAAGCCTGATTTTTGATCTGATGATAGCCATGGTGATACAACTGAGATGGATTCAGATGCAAACTTTATTTGCTTTGTGTGCCACATGCCCCATATCTGTGGTTTAGATTTGTCGTGAATGTTTGCTGCATGGTGCTGGAAGGAAACGGCACTATCTTACCTCTGAGAATAAGCAACCTTTCACACCGGTTCTTGTTATGAGAATTTCAATAGCATCTGATGAAAGGTTCAGTCCTTTTAACATGCTTCCTTTCTTTGTGTTAACATTTCCTCCCTTTTCATAGAGCATGAAAGGTGCGCACAGTGTAAATGTGTCTGGAATATTTGTGTAATTCCCACCTTTTTTATCCCCCAGTCATGACTAACGTCTGGGAAAAACATAGAACAAACTCTGACAGTGCAACTTTTAGCATCCTAAAGCCCAAGAACAGGTTCCTTGTGGAAAAGACCTTCCCCATTTGTCAGACAGTACCTTCTTGTTAGGCGGGCAGTCTTCCCCCATTCCCCTTCCCTTCAGATCAGTCCTGGGAAATCATACTCATAGCATGTGTCATGCAGTTCACATGGTGCAGGCTGGGTTTTGCCAATGGACAATGGTGCCGTGGAGGCAAAGATCCCCCTGGTTCATGCCCATGGGACCTTCTCCCAGGACCTTCTTATTTTCACTTTTTCTAAAAGGAAGAGCAGGGCCAGGGAGATGTTTTGTTTGGATGTTTTTTTTAAGATCTTGTTTTGTTTTAATATGTCTTTCACTGAGCATTTGCCTTAAATAAGGCAGCGTCAGAGAGGTGTATGTCTTGCTTGGAAAGGGAGAACTGGGGTTTGTGAGGGGCATTAGTGTTTGTGCCCTTTTATTCCACAGTCCAGGACCAGACATTGCTCTCTCCTTCTGCAGCTTGAGAGGTCCCGGCTGGGGCTGGAGATGGCACCAAGGCCGGGCACAGGGCCACAGGCTCCCTGCCATCATCTTCTGCAACCATCTGGAGCAGCTGATGCCTCCTGGGCACCACAGCTTTCCTGGGCATCTGAGTACAGCTTAGCTTTAGGCAGAGGCACCTATGGGCTCATTTTTCATCTCACCAATTGTAGCATCACCGCATCACTCCAGTCTTCCTTTGGTGTAGTTGTTGGCTATTCACCCTTGTTCTGCTACTGTCAGCATGGCTTTCTATTTTGGGAAACTGGTTGGTATCTGTGGGTTTTGCATGCCGGTAGTGATCTCCACACTCCTGGAGGTAGCGTGTCAACCTGCAAGACAACGTGTTCCCACCTCCTTGCTGAAGGGCCAGGTGGCAGCAGGGGAGGACATAAGATGGATTGTGGCCCCACATGCCTTCAACTCCATTCCCTCCTCTGCCTTCTCACAGGAGGGAGCAACTCCAGGGGACAGTTCAGAGTATTTGATTGAGATGCCCAGAGTAAAATTTGATTTAGGTTTGGTGGATGAGAAGCCTTATTAACAAGCTCAGCCTTCTGGGTGTAGGGGTTCTCTCGGTGCTGGAAATATTTGTGAAGCCATATGTAAACCTACTACTGTGTGTCCTCCTGAGTCAGAAACCTTAGGGCATGCAGCCATGCAGGGCGGCCATTGGTTTCTCTCTTTGGTTTTGCAAGATACAACGCAGGGGGAAATGGTGGTGCCCTTGCTCTTCTTCAACAGAGTGATCAGATTAATCATCAGAGATTGGGCTGAAGATCTGTATGTGTTTCCCTGAATGGCATCTACTCACAGGTATGCATGTTGCTGGCTGTTTGTTTCCCACAGGAGGCAGGGCTGGACACATTGGGCCAAGGGGATCAAATTATAAACCAGACTGAGACAAAATGCTAAGAGCTATTACACCATGCATAGCAAAACTATGATTGCTTCAGATTAGCCAGACTTATTTATTCCTCCCTGTGTCTGGTTGAAGGATAATTTTGTAAATAAATGGGTATGACCTGACAGAGCTGAAAGACAAGAAGAGGGTGTATGTGCCAACCCCAGCTCTGTCTGTGTCTCCCACTGTCTGGCTCAGCGTTCCCTGTTGCCATGGTTGGACACTGGAACCCCATCCTTTGTTCTCCTTCAGTGTCTGGCCATCATGTGGCCATACACAAAGTGGTCCAGTTAGTGAAAAACACACATTAGAAGGGGCCTCACAATTTTCTTCTTTCTGCTCCCCCCGCCAATGTAATTTTTAAGAGTTCAGCTAGATGACCAAAACTTAGCAAAGAAGAAAACCCCAGTTCACACAGGGAAATCCATCAAGCAAATTTCCTTTCATGCCTAGGCGTGCATCTGGGAGCAAATGAATTTTCCCCTCCTCACCCTGCTGCATTGCATCCACAGGCAGTTCCTGGCCTGCCCAGCTTGGGTTTGAAGGGATTTGGCTGTCCATGGGCAGCATATGTAGGGTGCTACCTGGGAGTGTACGGAGAGACTGTGGAAGTTGACCATCTGTCCATGTGCTGTGCACATCATAGCAGAGAGGAGGGAAGGAAAAGGGAAAAGAGAGAGCACAGAACACTCCCTGGCCAGAAGACTTGGAGAGGTCTGAGAATATTCTCTCTGTAGCTAAGAGGTACTTGGTGTTTGCAGCGTTCAACATGTCTGCTAGAATATTCATAAATGAGTCAGTAAGTACACAGAAAATCAGCTGTCCTCTGTAGGTTACTTGTGTTCTTGCGGAGAAATATTTCAAGTCAGAGCTGCGTCTGCCTGTGTGGGTCCTGCCTGGGGCAGCTCTTCCTGTGCTAGAAATGAGAGCAATGAGTAGATGATCAGCCTTTTTGACATCTGAAAACAGCGGCATGACCCTCTGTGGCCTCTCTTCGTGTCAGGCCCTGGGATGTGAGAAGTCATTCATCACGTCACAGGGCTTGGCAAGGTCTCTGCCGTTTGCCTTCCACTTTTCCCACTGCTTCCCAGGACAATACAATAGATAGGAAAGAACAAGAAATATAGATAATATTTCTCTTTCTGGCTAAACAAGCTGTGTTTTCCAGGCCACAATAACCTTCCAGTGTTCCTATCTCACAGGGGAAATGCGCTGCTAGAAAATAACAGCCCTCTTTCCAGAATTAGACACATTCATCTGGACACTGGATGAAATATATTGGTACCAAGAACTGCAGAGAGAAACAAAACACCACAGCTAGCCAAAGCAAAGATCCTGCTTTAACAAAGCGCTGCCCAGCCTTGTAGTAAAACAGTATGTAAGGACGCCAGGTATCAAAATTAAAGAGTCAGTACTATAAAGTGCTGAAATAAAGTTCTTATTGTGATTGAAAAATAAGGCTCTCTGGCTAACCTCCAGCGTTAAACATTTTTGTAGAACAATTCTTCTGATTCTGTCTCAAAAATGTTATAGCCTTTACAATCTCATTCTGGTTAGTATGAAGACCAAAAACCTCTGCAAGTAAAATTATGCTTTCCAATTATGACAGTTGGTTTGCCGACGACTGATACTTCGTCAGATATATTTTCAGGTTGATAGTATTCTTGCATGAGACACAGGAGTTCATAACTGATTCAGCTGGAATTTCCCCGTTTGCAGTGGACTCATCTAAACTCTGGTTTTGCAAAGGATAAAAACTGATAATGTATTTGATTAGAATTTGGTAAATGTTTTCATGGAAAGTGGGGGGATGTGAAGCATTTGAAATATGTTACTGATATTTTCAAAACAAAGTTTTGATTTTTGTTTTGGAAAAGTATCGTAATTGTGAAGCTGGCTGTCAAAAAGAAAAAAGGAACTAAGATGCATAATCAGAAAATTAAATGAGACTTTTCTGCTTGAACAAAATTCTTTATCTAATTTTTTTGGGTTCATTGAAGAGTTTCATATTGACCTAACTGATATTTTAATTTATTTTTTTTGTGTGTGCTAAACCCCTCAGTACTTCTTTTATGTTAGGCCAAGCTGATCTCTTTTTCTTTCTTTTTCCTTTCATTTTGGTCACTGAACCAAAAATTGAACAGTTCTACTTCTGACAAGTTGACCATTTAATTTCCGGCCACTGAACAGATCTGATTCAGACAAGTAACCATCACCACTCTCCTCGCACTTGTTCCCAAAATAAATCACAGAATAATAATTCGCTGTTTAAGGCACTGGAGAGCAGTTGGTAGCAATACTGACATTTCCAAGGTAACAAACGCCTGTTTTCTATAGTGATACCTGTGGTTGCTATGTGGCTTCTGATGTATACAATGACCACACTTCCCTTTACATCTAATCATTGTTCAGTTTTCTTTTTCAGCAGAAATCTTTTCCCTGATTCAGAGTTCAGTAAAAAAGACTGAGAGGAGATCTGTCACCTGGCTCCTTCTGGATGTCTACAGTTAAAGGATACTTCTGCTTCCAAACTTGAAAACCTGTTGTAGCACATCAGTAGAACTGGGATCATTTAACTAGACAAATAGGCCTTCATGTTTTTGATATTATCTTTTTTTTGTTGTTTGTTTTTTTTTTTTTTTCCCAAGGAATAATATTTGCAGGGCTGTCCGCCTGAAAGAGAAATGAGCTACTCAGAGAAGATGTAGAAATTGGCCTTCAGAGATGTAGATTTGTTTTGTTCAGGGAAATACTCCCCTATATTCTTTGTTGTCCTGCTTTTCGTTTGACCTATAGTTAATGCAGATATAGAGTATAACGAAGTTACAGCAGAGCTGTGATGTTTGCAGAATTTGCCTCAACTATTGGAGATGAAAAAGTGCAGGTTTGACCGGGGCTGGCAGCACAGGTCCCTCCCCAGCCTCAGGCAGCCCAGATTACTCCAGTGAGCATCTGCGGACCTTTTTACTCAAAGAGATGTAAGTTTTGTTTCATCAAGTGGTAGCAGATGTTAGGGAGCTTTAATGCCATTCATCACGGAGTGGGAGCCAATGCGATGGCATCTGGCTGTTTTCTTAGTACAAATTGTTTTTTTAAACTCTTTGAGCAGTGGTGGTGGAATATTACACATTGGCTACTGTTCTTCTGGGACCTTGCCCAGAGTCCCACTGTCCAACTCCCCCAAGCGCCTTTTTCCCAATTAGTGGGATTACAGTAGAGAGCAAATTCTCTTGCTATTTGTAACATTTTCCATTCAAGAAAACACATTATAAAATTAACTGCAGTACAATATTTCTTCTGGTTGCACATCACTAACTGCTAAGAAACACTACTGAGTGACTTCCACCGTAGCTACTAACCTTTAATTCCAGATTTAAAAAGCCTGCACTTGCTGCAGTTAAGAAGTATTCTCTACATGCAAATAGTCAGGAACAGGAACCTTTTTTTTTTCCTAATTAATGTATTTTCTCTAGAGTATGTAGATTTTTTTATAAGGTGCAGAACTGTTGCAGATGCTAGTAACATAGTACTTCAAATCTTTAGACTGGCCAAATCGTTGACAAACAAAAATTGTGTATTCTGTCTGACACCTTGGAGTGCTCCAGCTTCTAATGCTCTAGGGTGGAGGAGGACTGTGGTCCCCATGAAAGGGCATCAGCGCTAGTAAAGCCCACAGCTCCTTGATGCAATGTGTAATACAAATGATGAGACAAGAGCTTTGGGCAGCAGGACATGCTTTAACTCTACTCTTGTCTTGAAAATTTTACTAATTGACTCCTTAAACTGAACATCTGGATGGCAGTTTCCATCTCTCTTGAGGCAGTGTTGTGTCAGAGGAAGCCTGACCCCAGCGGCCAGGTGCAGAATGGTGACTCAGAAGGGATGACAACTCAAGAGGGAGCAGTCAGACTTCTAATTTATTAGATTGTTCCCCTCTTCTTTTTCAAAGAGCTGGGCTCCTTGCTCAGAGAATGTAACTGGATCAACAGCTTCTATCTAGTAACTTCCCCTAAAACTGCTAGGCAGACATATCAGTAGGAAGAAACGGCCCCCATCAAATGATCTGGATGACGTTCCAGCTGCGTGCCAGATCAGTTCTCATCCCTTCTGCTGAGTTAAATATGGACTTATTATGTTTAGCATTCAAAGTGGTTGTAATGAATTTGAATTAGTGGAAATCATCTTCTTTGTGCTTTTTTTAATGTCAAGAACACTGTGCTATGGTATAAAGAGAGACTGATGCCTTTGTAATTAGCTAGACCAGAATGTGATGGCCTTGTTAGTTTTGAGTTTTACTTGCTGGTACCTTGTGTGGGTATTTACCACTCAGGCAAACCAAGAATGGATGATAATAACACATCACGTTTTCCCCTACCTCTTTAATAGTTTGAAGATGTTCACGTATAATGAAAATACAATAATAAATTTATTTTAGTTATAACTTAAGAGTATATTCCATGATGCCTTTTCGTTACATACCTGGCTGTTTTGTTGCTTCTTGAGCTTTTCTGTTGCAGGCAATCAGATCGCTGCTGGGATAAATAGTTACACATATTGGGTGGCTAATCATTTAATGTGCTCTTCAGAATCAGAAGAGGTGCCACAAGGAAATATATGTGAGTGGGGTGGCAGAGATCTTAATCTGTATTTCAGGATCCTGGGTATTTAGCAGCTATTTATATGCTTACTGTCTGTGTCAGGGCAGGCCTAGCATAATTCCTATCATATGCTGAAAGATAGCCCAAATGTCTGGTGTTTTGAAAATCCGCCTTTAATGTCTCCCAGAAAGACCACATTTCTGTGGCTTAGGTCTCACTTAGGTGTTGTATTGGCAGGGGCACCTTTTATGTGGTACAAATCTGGTAATATATTGGGCAGGAATTAGGAATTACTGGGAGATGTCCCAGTTCTGCTTAAAGAAAGAAAAAAAAAAAAAAAGGAAAAAAAAGTGTCCTGTGATATGCTTAAATATAAACTTACTTAAATGTACCCAAAGGCTCAGGCTCATTTTTACATTCCAAGAGGATAAAGCTGTGGAAGGATGCAAACGTAGTTCATTTTTTGGTGACTTGTTCACTGTAGGAGTACCTTTTGTTGAATTTGTAGCCTGCAAAATCCTCCGTTACTAAAAAAACCTGCAAACTGGAATGTTTCCCTTTGAGAAATGGAGGAAGAAAGAAACATTTCTCAAACTTAAAGCAGGATTTTTGCATATTAACTATAAATATCTTGCAACTGTATGATTTGCTTTTAAATAAAATAAAGCCGCTTGCTGTCTCTGCAGAAATGAATTGGAGAAAGGGATTTATCCAGGGTAATTCAGTCAGATGAATGGAGAGATATGTCCGTCATCACTAAGGTGACAGTTATTCCTTCTAAATATAAACTGATAATATTATATATTAGAGGCTTGATTATACCGTTAAGAAGATTAGTATATTTAAACAGAAAATAAAGGCTTATGTGCCCTAAATGTGAAACCAAAAGGAGAGAGTTTATATACGTCAGTATCACAACATTCAGTACTTTTGAACAAGGTATTTTCCCCATGAAAATACCTGTAAGGAATAATCCCTGCATGCTGCCTCTGGGAGAAGGTGGGATGCCTTAAACCTGATCTCTTTCAAAATGGTAATTGAATGCAGGTATTAATTTCAGCATATCTGGGGGTGTTTATTGGAGTAGGCATAATGATTGCAGGCAATCATGTCCACAAGGACACTTTTCTGGCTCATCTGTTCTCTGTAATGTTTGGGCCATCCTTTAGTTGCAGAAATTGTGGCACACCTATAGAAAAATACGACAGAATGAGAAAAATGGTTGATCATGCCTTTGTGATATTTCTGTGAATCAGATATATGAATTTAAAATATTTAACACATGTTAAAGATTTCAGTGTCTTCTAATATTGTGCTTGACTTACACGGTACCATCTCTAAGGACGTAGTAGCTGAATCTTTCGATGGTATTGAATTTATGACATTGAATTTAAGACTTTTGTGCTCATGTCACGAATCTTGTTAGGTAGTGTTTAACATGTCTCCTTTTTCATTTTTTTTTTGAAATTCTTGTTCTTTATAACATAGTAGTTCTTCTCAGTGAAAGATTTATAGTCAGGATGGGGGAAGACTTGATCCTTTTACAGTTATCTTCGTGATAGATAGCACTCCTTGATTTCCTTTTATGCACATCTCAAATTAGATATTCTGCACCTTAATCACAACATCATCCTACTTACTTTATCTTTTAAGAATAAAAGCATTATGATTATAAATTAACTTAGAAATATTATAAAATCTTCTGCCTCGGGGCTTGTCTTTGTTTCTGACTCAAGCATTGCTCCCTGGTCAAATCTTGTCCAGAGAAAAACGTCCCTTAATTGAATCCTGTGGGGGCTGCAGTTTGAAATGTCTGGTCTGTCCCAAGGCAGAGCTGGTGTTAACCCACAGTACTGCTTGCTCTGTGGGCTAGACATGGGCTGAGTGTGTGAGCCTGCAGCTGTGCCAGTGGTGCAAGGTACCATGCAGGCACCAAAAGTGTTGTACACATCAAAATTAAATGCTTGCATTTTGAAAGGTAACAAGGGGATATGGATGCCCAGACATAATGCGTGCTGGCTTTTCCACCCATTGGCTTCTCAGGACACCATGTGGAGAGCTGCCATCCTCCCTGAGCCTGTCTGGCTGCAAGTAGCAGGTCTGCCTGCAGAATGCTGACCGCACTTCCTCCAGAAGAGGAGTTTGGGTCTGGCCTGGGCTGAGATGTTCTGAATTTGCTGCCCTACTTGTGCCACTAGGAAGAGTTGTCTGAACCCTCCTGTCCCAGGGGACAGGCTGGGGACAGAGCCTCACCTGTCCCTCCCTTGGGGCTGGAAGCAGAATGCACAACGTGACCCTTCCTGGGGCTGTATATGCTTTTTGCTCTACCTATTTAAACTCTTCAACCCCATGTTCTCTAAAATACATTTTAAAAAAGGAACTTTGCTAGCTTTTATGTATCTATAAGAGCTGCCATCCTTTAGACACCTAAACTTCCCTTTCCCCATGTTATTAGGACCACTGCCTAGTAATGTCTATAATATTAAAATGTATTTATTGCTTCTGTTGCTTTGGTGCTATTTTCATCTTCGTAGCAAAATATTGTAGACCAATACGCTAAATAAATGTTCTTCACATTGCTGTGGTGTGGCTGCCTTTTCTGCTTGCTTACACTTGCTAATAAATACATTGTCCCCGAAGAAAATTTATGTGAACAAGCTCTTTCCTAAGGCGCTCTCAGCACGCTGTCTGTCCTCCTCCCTTTTGAATACATTCGTTAACTTCGGTCAAATAAAACACAGGGATACATATCTCAAAGATGCTAGATACATGAACGCTTGATGGAAATCAGAAGCCATCAGAGGGAAAAGACCCAGGGTAATGCCTTCACTGAAAGTAAAGACAGTCAGGTGAGCTCACTTATTTATTAACCCCAGGAGAACTCATGCAGAGAGAGATCCTGCACATGCTCAGGCACAGAAACACCTTGGTAAGACTCTGCTATACCCTACAGACACTGGAGGATTTAGCAATGAGGCACTGATCCCCTGCGAAAACAGTTTTTATTTCCCCACTGCAAATAAAAATTACTCTACTGCAACATCTCCTGTGGATCCCAGCCATGAGGTGTTGGGCATCAGGGCCTGACTGTCCTGGGATTGGCTCATGTGCAGGATGGCCTGGGGGCTGTGGCCACATTTAGCATGTGGCCCTGTCTCCAACAAGCAAAGGGTGACAGTGATGGAGAGAGAGTCCCCTTCCATTGGAATGGGCATAGATAAGGGACAGCAGAGGTCCCTGAGGGGATAGGGATGCCCCAGCACTGAGCTGCCTCTGCTCCCACTCTTGCAGCAAAGCTCTTTGGAGCAGCACTGTGCTGTATATCTCTCGTCATACCTAGGAGGTAATTTGTGGTCCTGGACCAGCTGTTCTGGTAACCATCAGAAGTCAGTGGCTTTTAAGCCAAAGGTTGATCTAGTCCCTGAAGTTTTTCTTCAGCTCCTAATTAAAGAGGAACTTTCTGTAAAGGGCACCCTCTGTGGCTGGGAAGAAAGGGCATAGTGATCCTGATGGGAATAAAGTCTCAGAAGAAATAAGATAGAGGCAATAATACAAACCTTCCAGAGACCTGTAGGGCTGAACTGCAGCAGTGTAAGATGGGTGGAAGGTGGCTGAGGGCACTTGTTCATCCTTTTGCCTGAAACCATCCCTGGACTAAACCCCTTCCTGGGCACTGACCCTGGTGGAGATAAGTCCAAGGTCAGATACAGTGGTACAGACAAGAATCTCAGCCACATACAGGTTATTTCTTTGTCTTTGATGAGATTTTTATTGTCATTAGGGAAAAATCTTCCTGTTAGGTCTTAAATTCTGTGCTTCACCCAACTGCATTTAAATATTAGGTGATTTATTTCTGTATTTTCATTTGTCCTTGGTGGGAATGAAAATGATTTTAATGTAGTCCAGAAAATCCTTCAAGATATTAGAAATAGAAAAGATCTAAGGAAGTAGAGATTCCTCTGTTTTCAAACATAAACTGATTTGTTTGTGACTATAATTGATGATACGTTTATGAATCCCTTGTGTTAAATAAAGTGAATCAGGTAAACAAAGTACTTTGTCTTGCTCATATTGCAAAAACAAGAGCAAAAAAAATCTGTAAAGTAATTAATTCTAATTAGTTTTACCAAAAAGAAACACCTTTACTTTAATGGCAATATTTAAATTTGGGGCATCATCCTGGGATCACTTTTAATTTAATTTTTCTGTGAAATTTGGGTCATATTCTGTGCTGGTGGAAATGGGATTATAACCCCAATGGGTGAAATGTTATCACAGTGATCCTGATGAATGGAGAATTTGGCCTTGAATCGAGTTGTTATGATATCAAGCAATGTCTAATGCAATTGTACCAGAGTATTTTTAAGCAAAAGCAGTGATACCACTGAATCAAGTTGGCTTAGGTACTGTTTAATACTTGAAGTCCAACGCTGATCAAGACACCACTTTCCAATTTGTCTTCCTGCAATCTGCCTGCCCTCTGCCAACCACTGGTGTGTGATTAATTGACTGACACGAAGTCTGTTATTTACATTGCAGATATATTGTAAGTAGACTCCAGGTGAAGCTCACAGCATGCTGCATATTTACCGCCATATGTTCAGGAGGTTGTGAACAGAAAAAAAGTAAATCTAAAGCCAGAGGAGGTATTAGAGGACACAATAGAAAAGCTAATTATAAAAGCCTTCAAAAGCAGTCCCTGCTTCACCATTTGATGTCCCAATATGTAATTACAGAGAAATAGGAAATAAGGGAAGATAATAAAAGGAAGATAATAAAGAGATGATACAAAAACCAGAGCGTGCTAGTTTGTGAGAGAAGCGGAAAATAGAGCTCCCAGTCCATTTCTCCTTTAGCTGTTGGAAACGAGGGAGGGCTGTGAAAGGGGGGTGGAGGGGGCAGCTGTCCAGGACTGTATAGACAAGAGAGGTGTGAGCCCAGGGGGAATGAGCAAACTTTGTCAGTGCCTTTTTCTGGTGCAAACTGGCGTTTCACCCTCATGAGGGGGCTTTGCACCAGGTGGAATGGTCAGAAAGGAAGCACTGAAGCTGGCAGCTGTATCCTCTCTATTGGCAAGCAATAATTTGTTCCCTTTAAGCGAGGACAGCATGGGATGAAATCAACCCACAGGATGCCATCCCTATTTTAAAGCCCATTATGGGCTGCCTGTGCAAGTAGAAAATCTTGCTCTGCATCCGTTTTACTCTAGTCCTTACTAATGTATGTATTTCCTTTGCTATTCATATCACTTCTGAGTTAGGCTTCCTCTATGAGGATCACAGTGTGTCTCTTGCAGTTGAGTGAGGGTTATAATTTTTTGACAAAATAGAAAAAAATATGTATCTATATCTTAGCTTTAAATCTATGTATTTAATAAATCAGCATTTCTTAGACAAATAAGGGTGCCTTGCAATTCTGTTAGTTACACAAGCAGTAGGGAGGTGGAGCTCAGGATCATTGGGCAAATGAAGCAGCTTCTGTCTGTCTGTTGCAGGAAGGTGCAGGCAACGCGGGGGGCTGGAAATGACAGTTCTAATTTTGCTCCAGGGCTGGAGGGAGGATGTCTTCACTCGCGCCTCAAAGGGCCTTCCCCAACACACAGCTCAATTATTTGGACGGTAAGCTGATTAGAGGATTTGAAACCAATCATCCAAAAATGGTTGATGCCAGCCTCCAACTGACACATCAACTTATTCTCAATGAGTGCAAAGACGAGATACATTTCAAATTACAATTTTGAAGAAGTGTTTAAAAACGCCTTCAGAAGGCGTTTTGTAGACAACGGGGTGAGCAGTCAGCAAATATCTCTTTAATATAACTTTGTGTCCATTCTAGCTGATGCTGGATGCTTGCGTGGTGCCATGCTGGTGCTTGCGTGCTGCTCCTGCTCATGCATCATCTTGGCGTGCAGCTGGGCTCGAGGGGCTCAGGGGTCCCCTGGGCTCCCTCTTTATGGGAGGGAAGAGAAGTGTTCACTCAGGAAGAGAAAGTAGGAAAAGATGATTATGTTGGTTCAACAAGAGGACAAGTTGGAAAAGGTGCCAAGAAGATTGAACACTTAGAGTATCTGCTCCTTGCCTCCCTTTAATGAAGCCGTCAAAATTCCCAAGTGAAAACAAAATTCCAAGTTCCCTCTTCAAAACTTGATTATTTGCAAAACTTCAGTTTCTTAGCAGATTTCCAACCTGACTTTGCAAAAATGAATGACACAAGCAACCCTGTATATTTAAGTGGAGCAACTACAGTCAATAAGGTTTACATGTGAATAGAAATCCACAGAATTTGTGTAAAGCATTGTAATTCCAGATTTTTTATAAATAGTATTTTGCTATGAATCATTACTACATGATTGCATATATATTTGACCATGGTACATGGGTGGTATAATGTTTAAGGCAAAAATAAACATTTCCTTACATTTCTGATTACATTCTGAATGGCAAATTGGCATTGATATAGTCTTCAAATGTATCCACTGTTGATGAAGTTAATATGCATCTGATTATATTTATTGTCTACTAAACTTTAAAGGCATTTTTCAATTGTTAAAAATATATTACGTTAGAGAAAGCACATAAAAAGGCAAAGGTGTTACAGAATCTAACCAGGAGCAGAACGGCTCAAGTCAGCAGCTCTGGGCCCCTCAGCCCAGGCATGGAGGATGTTGGGCTGGAGACAGAGAGCTCCTTGGCTTAGCACGTGCATAGTGCTGGGCCCTTATGTATGTAGTTATCTATTTCTGCCTTAACCTTGCATAAAGCTGAGACTCAGCTGCCTTCTCTGTTCCTGCAGGGACTGCTCATGGTCTCCAAGATGACAGTCTTGAAGTGCATGGTGATGTGCACTGCCTTAGATTTTAAAGCCCATTGCGTGTGCTGATGACATATTCAAAGGTTTCCAGCACACATAAGTGCAGATGAAGTTAATGGGAACCCTGGTGCTCAAAATCTTTGCAAAATGCAGATTTTAGATATTTCTAGACAGAAGCTCAAAAACTTAGGGTCCTGAAGTTAGCAAACAGTTTACAAAATATAGTCACTGATTTCTCCTACTTTTGCACACAGTGTGCACTGAGAAAGGTGTTTAACAGATCTCTGCTCTTCTTGTATGAAAGCATTTTCAATTGCTGTTGTATTTTGGTCTGACAATTATTATTGAGTGCACCCTGAACTAAGATTCCGCTCAGTCTCCATTCACCTCAGTGATATTTTTCAATGTCTTGATCCTTTATAATTTCAAGTTCAAGCACAGAAAAAAGGTGCAGTATGTTTAAATTCAGATGCCTTAGAAACATTACAAGTCAAATGGAAGAAAACTATAACAGCTCAAGTTTGTGGAGAGTTTGTTACCAATACAAAATGAACAGGGTGCATGATATACCACCATTTAAAGGTTCAAAAAATTAATCCAAAACCCATGGACACTGAGACAAAGTTAACACAGCAAGGCATGCTATATTGCTCACTCCTGCACTCAGGAATTGTACTTCCTGCAGCAGAACCTGAATATAAAGATTAATTAAAACATATTCATAAGAACGTTACCTCATGATCCAGGTCTCCATGCTTTTCTTCTAACTGTATTGCAATCTAAGAGACACCTCCTAATCTACCTGGTAGGATGGAGGTTTCATATGGATCTAATGTGACCTACAACTTAGTGAGTACGGAAGCAGAAAAGAAATTCAAGGTGTAAAAAAGGGGCACAAGTCTTCTACCATTGTGCTGGGAGGCTTCCTCTTCTTCCTTGGATTGTGGGTTGATGAAAAAGGATTTAATTAACACAGAGGACTTCTGGGGGATCCTGACATCTTGCTGGTGGGTGGAGTACCAATAATGTCTGATATATCAGGAGTTGTAAATTTGGGAGTCCCCAGTGAGCTTTTTCTTTATATTACATACTGGAAGGAATCTTCTGTTTAGAGGAAAAAAGGGGTTTTTGTGGGTTTTGTTTCTTCATTTGTTTATTTGTTTTGGTTTTGTGGTGGCGTTTTTTGGTGGGGTTTTTTGTAGTTTTGTTTTTGTTTATGGTTTGGTTTGTTTGTTTTTCTTCTCAGAAAACTGCCCTGCTGCTTGCTGCTCTTCCTCCTATCTAAAGGAAGAGAAAAGTAGATTAATACTATGTGAATTTCTTGTAGAATTTCCTTAAATGCTACTGTCCTCTAAGGAAACAAAAGCCAGAAGATGACTGACTTTTGCATCAGAATAAAACCTCTGATCTAGAGAAGTGTAAATGTACGGCTGAGACATGCATGCGCTCCTGCTCCAGGAGGTCACTAGCAACACCGGGTGTGTTTCCACATCTCTTTCTTTTATACCTATCCCAATCTCCTTGATGAGACAGTGATTTTTTTATCATGTAGAATAACTTTATAATTTGATATTTTATCATTTTGGGGAGGGGAAATTATTTGTAAAGCAGCATAAATTTATGAATTCCCCCACCCAAATTAGAATAGAATTTTATTTGTGAATAACGAAAAAAAAAACCCCAAACCCCAAACCCCACCAAACCCCCAAACAGTTTTACCTGCTTCTGATCACAGTATTATTATTACTTTTAAAGGACATGTTTGCCTGGATGGTTTCATGTACGATAGTCATAACTGTATAGGATAGTGAGTTTTTAAGCAGTTATGTCAAGAAGCTATGGATTAAAGCAGAGGGTTGTCCATTAACAACAAGAAATAAAATTGGGAACAACCCCAGGAACAGCTCTCTTCTCCTAGTAGTTCATTGAGGGGAACTTATGAGCTCGGTTCCCCATGGCTTTGTGTCTTGAGCTGGAATTAGCTCTCCTCTGATGAGGCACAAGCTGTGAATGAGGCTTTTCCTGCAGCTGGAGCATACATAATGTCTTGTGCCATGTGAGTTCTCTGGTGTCTACTAATGTGGCTGTGACAGCTTTCCCCTCCCTGGGGAGCGAAGGGGACTGTGTACCTTTCTCAGATTGCTGATTTTTCAGAGGATTTACAGAAGCATAATAGTTTTCAGATTTCAACCTTTTTGTTGTGTTTAGTTGAAGTCAGCTACTGGGATCAACCGAGACATACTGAGGAACCATTTGTGGTTCTGTTATGCTGTTTTCTGTATGGAAATGAGACCTGATACGAAAAGTTCCTTGCTTGACTGCCTTAAGTGAGAGGAGGCAGAATAGAAGTGGAAAAAACCTCATGTTCATATTTAAAAGGAAGCTACAAAGGTAGGTAAATAAAATAGCAGATTTCAAACATGGTTATACTCTGATGGAACATACAGAAAGCTAAGGTGGGACAAGGAAAGAGGAAGATAACCATGTGATCTACAAATTACCTTGAAGCCAATAAATACATTAAAGACTTTAGTGAAAATCTGTGTCCCAAAGTGTAACCTTTTTATGGTTTTACTTGTGCATCTCACAGAAGGACACTGATGTAATTTACCTACATTACTAAATATTTTGTGTTGTCCAGTGAGATGAAGTGCAAGAGCATGGTCACTCTATCAAAATTGCCATGAAAATTTGACAGCTCAGATGGAAAATCTACCCTCCTTGTCCTTTACCATGCTCACTTACGTTAATGAAAAAAATAATAATATTTTACTCAGCTGTCAAATGACTCTGGGCAAGTGGCTGAGCAGAGTTTTACGGGCCTAGGTGAATAATACTGAAGAGGAATAGGTTTTTCATATAAGCAGCAAAACTATGGTCATATGTAATGGCTGTATGTATTTAAATATATTATTCAAAGTGCCTGGCTGCATATAGTGTGATGGATATATTCCTTAATAAAACTGTGGCTAGAATAACTATCATTCATAGAATACCGACTGAGCTACCTGGTATTTTCGAATTTATTGAGGACATTTTTTAGGGCACTTTTTCACATTTTGGTA
>WEIS01022873.1:0-14908 GCA_013389965.1 Todus mexicanus | reverse complement strand
CATACTGGTATGTCGCTATCCTAAAAAAGCCCCTGTCGTTGACCTCAAAATAGAAAAGGAAGCAAATATCTTCCGTACCACCTCCCTTAGGCCTCCAGAGTCATTCAGACTGGCGTGTCCTCTCTGAATTGTTTTCTTATTTTATTAACAGGAGCAGTGAGGATCTGCTTCCTCTGTCTCAGAGCTCTGCTTGATATCGAAGACTTGCTTTCAAACTGCAAACAGCTTTTGTGTGAGAGGCTTGCTTGCTTCTTTTCTTCTTCATTTTCTGTCTTTAAATGAAATTGTAAGGCTGGCAGGACTGGACTGAAGAAGAACCATTAAATCTTGATAATTTTCTGCTAGAAGAAACACTTTAAGCCAAAATGACAGTCAGATCAGGAAAAAACTTCCACTTTGATAAGCTTGTAATTAAACAGCAAGCAAGCTGGTGAGGCAATGTGATCAGTCAACCATGCTGGCCAAGATGTTACTGTCAAGTGGGACAGCAAGTTTTAAAGGCAAATTTGCTCATCACCTACTTGAAAGAAAGATAGAAGATGCCACAGATATTCTACTGTGGAGGAGAAGTCATGTACAGAAAACCAGGAAAGATCCCGGTCTTACAAGACAACTCAAAACCACAAAGAACATGCCAAAGGAATAAGAGAACTGAAGCAGAGAAATGGGTATAGTATTTTATTGATTTTGTCACATGTCTTTTGATGTGTGAGCTGAAGGGTAACTGACTTAGAATCCCTCAGACAGCGTCATTAAGTATTTCAAAGGTCCCAGGGCAATAAGTCATCAGCTGAAGCAGACATAAGAACTGAAGTTTTGGGAAAAGATGGGTTTACATGGTACATTTTGTGAGGACCAGAACTTGCCCTGAAGGTCTAGGAGACTTGGAAGTGATACAAGCCAGAGAAGTCAAAGAAAAGGACAGTACAGAAATCTATGTGTAGAAAAGCGTTTAAAATCACATCAGCTCAACCTGTGGAAATTGAACAAAAGGAAGCAGAAGAGTCCATAAGATTCAGGCCTATATGAACAACAAACTCTTCTTCATTTATCTGTTAAGCTTTGCAGAGCTCTCCCACCCCACCACATTTCCTAATGCTGCTGAAGCTGTTGCTACCAGCCCCACCATCTCCTTCCTTGGCACCAGTACCTGACATGAACAACAAGGGACATCTGGGGACCCTTTACACAGAGTCACAGAATTTTCTAGATTGGAGAAGATCTTTAAGATTATCTAGTCTGATCATTAACCTAACACAAGACCTCGACTAAACCATGTCCCTCAGCAGTACATCTACACGATTCGTAATTACCTTCAGGGATGGGGACACCACCACTACCCTGATTAGGCTGTTCCAATGCTTGATAACCCTTTAGTCCAGGGCTCAAATACTTGCTTAGGAAGTGGTGACCTGCTGGCCACTGCACAGTCTCACATGCTTGCCAGGGAGGAGTGTAGGGCTTATAGGTGCTACATAATGGTGTTGTTTTGGCACACCACATGTTCAACCATTAAAGAGGCCACTCCAAAGCCGTAGTGGTACAATTGAGGAAGAATGCTAAAATCCAACCTTTCTGCATTTTTTCTGCTTTCTCTGCATGTCCAGCCCTTCCCCACCCAACACAGACTTGGCACATGAGTCACCTGTCATCGTGCACGCCTAAGATTCCCTATTCCTGGCAGGTCTGAGTGAAAACAAGACGTGTGGCAATTGCAACCCCCATGACATTACAGTTTCAGTATGTGGGTACCCAGTTATCTCAGTTATCAACTATCAGACAGATGGAGAGATCAGCAACTTTAGCAAAAAAATGCTATTATGGCACAAGCTAAAACTATAAAATGCTATTCCTTCTAACAATATGAGGGCTTGTGAAGTCTGTGTACGCAACAAAGAGCACCAGAATTAGTCTATTCCCTATTTAATACAAGGCACAGAGTGTCCAGAATGGGTATCTCAGAAAACCCAAACAATGGAAAAAACCCCAACAAAAAAACCCCACTGAAATCGCTAACAACATTGAGAAATTACCTCTGACATCACTGGGAATTTGTATTACCTCCAACAGATGCTGAATTAGACTCTTGTAGAGTTCTGTGAATTATTAGAAGTAAATAATTTATTTAGACGTTGATGCTCTGTTGTGGGGGTTTTTTATTATTTTGTTGTGCACAGACTAACTCCTAACACGTTTCCTCATCAATACTAATGAGCAAAGGTTTAGTGCCAACAAATCTGACCCATAAAGTGCTTATTAAATGCCTTTCTACACTTACATGATTGATCACTTTATTCTCATGGAGCTGCCTCAGTTCTCTGAACAAGACGAACAGAAATGCTAATAGGAAACAAGAGTGTTTTAAAGACAGAGATAGAAGAGAGCAGCAAGTCCATCATAGAAATTATCTACTGACAGATTGTATTGTCTTTCAACATGAAACAAACTTAGTCAACAGGTACCAAAATCATACTTAAAAGGAAAAAAAAAAAAGCCCCATGTAAAATATGTAAGAGGAATAAATAGTAACCAGATAAAATTTGCCACATAGTTCCTGAATACGGTTTACTACCACTCAACTACTTCTGCTCTTGAATTAGTAGCAGTATAATTCCCAGACCAATTCAAGAAAAGAACAAATATTTTGAAAAGTATCCTTAAAAGGTACCATAGTCAGAAGAGCACTTTAGAGTCTTTGAATATTAATATAGCATGTTTCAATTCCTGTCATTTTAGGTTGTAACAAATTTCCATAACAGTCAGCCAGACCAGCGACTGGAACAGCCACTGAAACAACATCCTCCCAGGTGTAGTGGTCTTTCAACCACGGTTCAAGACTCTAGAGAAAATGACAGACTGGAGACAGTGTGTGAAAGAAAAATTACTGCCAGAAGTAGGGACAGACAGGAAAATGAAGACCTGTAATAAATAAAACCAAGCTGTCACTAGTCTCAGTTATTAGCACAGGACTTAAGGACATTCAGTTCCTTCTTCTTTATGATTTGTCATCTCTGGTCAGGTCACTGGTTCTTTGATCCTTGAACCTCACTGATGACCAGCACTTCAGAAGAAGTTAACAGTCTACACGGCCAACCAAATAATAAACTGTGGTGTGGAATGGGGGTAAAAGGACATCTGTACTGGCTTCTGCACATGATCAAAGTTCACGTGTTGAATAAATTTGTTTCAGAGCCTTCTATTAGGTCAGATTCGCATATTTAAAAACCTCAATGAAGAACAAGGATGGATCTACACACCTGTTCCCATCATCAGCGCCAGTGCTCTTTTACCGTTAATTCACACACACACACCCCATCACTTACATATTTTCTTATAATATTTAATCAAGGCTGTAATAATAGTAATTCTGACTAAGCATTGAAGCTGGCCAGTACCGATCTACATTCCCGTCACTACTTCTGTTACCCACTGTACCTACACAGTGGGGAAACAGCCTCATGAGCTTCCTCTTAACATACCATAAAAAGTCAAGTGCTTTTCCAGGGCTCTTCCCAAACCTATCATAGTCCAGGATGTTATTTTGACTTACACCAAGTACAGTGCAAAATGTGTCAGAGCCTGTTGCAGAAGCAAGGAACTATTGATCAATCATGGAGGAGGGAATAGGAAAAAAAAACCACAAAAACTTTGCAAATGTGTCAGGAAGCTTCAAAGCTACAAGACTCAGCCAAAATTTCAGACTCTTTCAAATGCACAGGGCTTTGAATCTGCAAAATGTAGCTGTAAAATTCAAATTCATAATCTAAACTTCTCAAAAAACTCCAAGGATTTTGAAATTTAAGGTTTGTATTCAGGCATATGGATTTCAAAACCAGTAGACGTTTCTTCATCCCTCTGAATAGTCTGAAACATTAACAACCAATAACATTTTCATTATCACTACTACAGCTTTTCCCAGAGCAGGGAGTAGTTCCTCACTCCCTGCTCTTAGATAAGTCACAGACCTTCTTGAGTGTTGGCTGCTAAACACTTGATTATTATCCTGTGGGTTTCTCCCCACCTTTTCTTTTATGTATGCTCACTGTGTGTCTGCACAAAATATAGGATATGTATTTTTTTGCAGCATGGTGTTTTAGCACATGGCTCAGCATGCAAAATGCATGCTCTTTAGTCCGTCAGGCTTCCCAGCATCAGTACATAGCTAAATAGCTCTCAGGATAGGGCTTATTAGGCTCCACTGTATAGCCAAGAGGAGCAATACATTTTATAAGCGAAAACATTCACCAGGTGGAAAGTGCTCATCACCGGATTTGAGTGAGCACACACATTGCTCTTAAAATACATCCTAGTAGCTAAAACGAAACAAAAAAACCACNACAGAAACACATGATATTCTAGACCATGAGGCTGAATGAGCTGAATTTCCATTTATTGACAGTATGAGCACACAGACAAACACCAACAGACAACAGGAGGAAAGCTGTAGGGATCTTTACAGGGCACGTCATGGATCTAGATTGAGAGGGGTCTTCTGCAAAAGACAGATCCCAGGACAGCCTATGTTTGCAGGGTGAGTGACAGTCTGGGAAGTTCACGCTGGAAGCGCCTGCACCAGCAGGACCTGCAGCTGCAGCAGCAGGGACACGGAGGCTAAAGAAACTTGCCTTCAGAAAGAGCTCTACTCAAACAGAGCTGGAGAGCTGGCTCCTGACAGTGAGGGATAAACAGCAGCTTGGAGACAGTTTGAAGGAACCACTGGGAATGTCAGGTCAAGAAATGAAATCTGTGAGAAGATTGTGAAGTGATGAAAACTGTCATGCCAGAGGCCATCTCATCTGTGCCTTCTACTGCACCCCAGCACAGGAGGCACCACCGGTGCCTCAGCAGAGATGACACCCTGTGTCTGCAGGGAGAGGGATGGGGGAAGAGAGAGGACAAGGAGCCGTCACTGCCTGGCCCTCCTTGCAGCCATAGACAAGTGGGTGGCGTCATCAGGGCCCTAACCAGCCTGCTGACACCAGGACTTGGCGCAGCTCTACATTCCCAGAGGAGCCTTTGCCCTGCTGCTGCCAGCAGGGAGACAAGCCCACAATATGTTTACTGAGAAGGGAACAGTGTTTTTTATACTGACACTGTCTCTACTTTGGGCTTTTTATCTTGTTTACTGCTGATGCCTGCCCTTGCTGAGACTAGAAGTCCCATGTTCATATGACAGTGGTTTCATTTCAGGATTTATTAAGCATGTATAAATGTTAAATAGTTAGTAAATGTCATATCAAATCAAATATTGATTTAAAATGTAAAAAATAGGTTTCAAACCAACAAAAGCCAATGATACATGAGCTTCAACTCAGGAAAGAGCACTAGCCTGATAGCACCAGAACAGAGGTCTCATCCCAGATGCATCTTTTCAACTTCTCTTGGCACTTTAGAATTTCTTTATGGTTTTGTTTTGATTGCAGCCCCAAGTTTATAATTCTTCTAGATAAAAAAATGGTCACACACACATACACACACAGCCCAGGTCCAGTGAGGATTTAGAAACAGCATATTAGACAAAAAATTTGAATGACTTGTATTTCCTGGATGCACAGGATGCAGTAGGGCAGCATGGAAAAGGCCAGATTTTGCCCTATCACTTCCAACTCCAGACATGACCGTAGCACACACGACAGGAGAGTTCAGCATCTGCAGCTTGCCAGCCTCTGTCACCTCGCAATGGGTGTGGTCCATACCAAGCATCACTGAAAACCTCACAGCTGATGTGAAAAGCTTGCTGAGCACAATGTTCCCTGCTGAAAGAAAAAACAACACATTCCATATTGCTCTGCCTGTAGTGTTCGAGGTATCATGGTGTCTGCTCTTCATTATTGTAGTCTTATTGATATGGCAAAGCTACAAGGCCTTTTAAATCGCAACCATGATTATTCATGCCATACCCAGCATTCAGCTGCAGTTAGATTTCCTTAGGAATGTATGGGAAGCCTAAAAAAGAAAGATGTTATACAGAAAAGTGTCAAAAGCTCTTCTAATGAAGGCAGTCTCCTCAGCAAAGGAATATGGTTAGCACATAGCCTGAACGAGTTGCTGGAGATCCATAGTGAGACTCCAGTCACAGCTGCAGCTAGAAACCAATATTGGGGTGAGGAGCGGGGAAAAAAACACGAGAGGTCTAATTGAAACCCCAGAGGATTGACATCAGAAGGCTTTGGCTCAGACTCTTGCTTTGCAAATCCTCCCAGGCTAGATTACCACACCAGGCAGACCTGCATGATTTTACGTCATTGTATATGAGTCAGAACACATATAGAAGCTTCCTAGAGATTTTCTCTTCAGTGTCTGTTAAGCACTGTATATTTAAATTGCATTTCCTAAATCATAAACAAATAAACACATAAGACTTCCTGATTTACGTTCAAGGTGGGTTTTTTAATGTGAAGGTCACCTTGAAAGCTGCAATGTAGAGAGCTCACTCATCTCTAGCGTCGGTCCTGCTCTGCCTACAGTAGCACAAGATCCTCACCACATAAAAAACTAATTTTTAAGTCTTGTGCAAATACTGACCCGTCACAGATTTTTGACTATGCAGCCATGATCAAAGAGCACCTGCCTGGCCACGTCAAAGAGCTGGCTGGGTAGAGAAGTGCAAGATCACTCGGCACTTTGCATACTTTTGAAATAACTTTGGAGAGACAATATGGTTTTGGAGATATGGTGGTGGCCCTGGCATTCAGGAGATCTGGATTCTATTTCTGGCTCTGCCACTGACCCCCTGAATGACTCAGGACAAATGACTTTAACACATCTGCCAAGTTTCACAGGGCAAGTGCAAGACTCACACTCTCCCAACCCGCCCTAGGCTGTCCTTTCACAGCACCTGCATGTCACACATTTGCAGCACAGTCACGGTCTCCCTTCCATCTCTTGATCCCTTATAAAAGCTACAGCTTCCCAGTCCCCTCCTGACATGCCAGCCTGCTGTGTCTGGGGTACAGGAGCCCTGTACAAAGCAGGGAAGGATGGTTTCCATCACTGTAGTCACTGAAGTACAATCACTAGTGACCCCATTTCCCAAGGTTGCCATTGATTATTCACTGGATGACTTTTGAAAAGTATTTTATTGTCCTGGGTTTATGCATCTTCAAAATGCAAATACACCAGTAAGAAGTAAGCACTACAATCTTTGAGCAAAAAAACCCCACAAACATGTGAACTAGTTATTATTATCATTATTATTAAATATTATGGCTATTTCATTAGTTAGTCTGAAAGAGGAAAATATGTACTATGAATAGGAGTCACCAGGGGATTCTCTGCCCAGCCTGATATTAGCCTCTTCTCTGTAAACATAGACTGCCCGCAGCATGCTAATTTTTGTTTACCTTTCACAACGGAGAGGTTGAACTCTAATGCATCCGGGGGTTTTTTTGGGGGGGGGGGAAGGGTTTCCCCCCAAAAAAGTGTTACAAAGAAACAGAACTACCTGTACAGTTTAAATCAGGCTTCTGTGCATAAAGTCATTAATGTTGCTCTGCATTTTGTATCACTTGAACTCAGCAGAATTCTTGTTAGGAAAGAGGGGATGGACATTCTCTCATGTTTTGAGGGGAGAAAGCGCTCCCTGTAAACAGCAGGATGACCAGCCCTTTCTGAAAGCCACTGCTTGCATGATATAGTAAAAAGAGTGATACATTTCCTTCTTAAAAATACACTCCAGTTTAAGTTAGTTTATGCAAAGTGTCTCCCCACAGCCTCTGGATAGTAACAAAAGAGAGGAAAAAGTGTTGTAGCAGGTCATCAGCACTATAAACGGCAAATACATAGGGGGAGGGAGAGGATAACAGAACCTGCGTTGAGGGGGGAGAAAATCTCAAATAGAATTTCAACAATCTGTGAGGTTACCCTCACAGACTTCCCTCAACAGTGTTTCTGTTCTACATGTAATAACTGAAATGCCAGAAAAGGAAAGGATATCACTGAATGGGTGATGTACTCACAGACAGAGAGTGATGAGAGTGAGCCTGAGAAGTCTGAACCAGAAAGGGAAATGAAAGGAAGGAGCCAGCTGACATGAGAAACTGAAGCCAAGAAATAACAAGATCAACATCACCGAGGAAGCCTGTTTCAGAGGTAAGAGTTTGAGATCCAGGATATTGCCCTCACCTGGACAGTGCCCTGACGTAGGAAAAACAGGTTGTCTCCAAGTCTCCTTAAGCAGGGAGGAAGAAGTGGGAAGCTGTGACAGTCTGAGGAAAAAAGTTCACTTGGCTCTGTCCAAGAATGTCTGCATCCAGCAAACAAAGAAAGTAAGAATTTTCTTTCCTTTAATGAAGGACATAACTTCAAGCAAAAAGCTCAAAGGCAAATACAGTGACAGAAAAGAGTCAAAGCTCTATAACTGAGAGGTTCAATCAGCCACTTGCACAGGCGTCTCTTAAATCTTAGTTACGTGATTTTTATCTCTAGAGGAAAGCAGCTTTTTACCACAGGTTTTGTCAAGCTAAATTATCTTTGGTATTTGAAAAGTGTGAAATATATAGTTCCTCCACCCTGCCTTTAAAATCAAGTCAACAAGAGTGTTGAATAGAGACCATTCCTCCCACTGACCTCCATTCACAGGGAAGCCAATAGCAAGCAAACACTCACTCCAGGTCAAGCCTTCACTGTTCTCAAGCCTGCATGCACATTTCTTTGGGAAGACTGCTCAATCCACACCGTGCTGGCCCAAGGGGCCAGGAGTTCCTCAAGCCTGGAGCCTGAAGTCTCCCTCAAGTTTACTCTACTCAGGAGGAGCATGTGCCTCTGCTTGTGCCAGCAAGGATCCAGCAGCCCTTCTCAGCAAGCTCCCACCACTTACCAACAGAACAGATCAACAGGAAAATCCCATTCCCTGCTTCACCCCAGTCCAACTGCTCACAGCTGAACACCAGCATGGTGTTGATCTCCCCAGCACTCATTTAGGGATACCTACTATTTCTGTAACACTGACAATTGACACTCACTGCAGATGGTCCTCAAAGGACTCAGACATTTATCTGCTAGAAGCTTCTGGTTGCTCAGTGGATGAACCTTAAACTCTGACCTTGGGAAGGCAAAGAAGTGTGATGTTAACTCTGTCAATATTTCAGATCCCTAACATAACAGAGGTCTTCCTCTGGGGAGGACAGCCATGGAGTGGTGAGCAAAGGTTCCCATGGCTGGGTTATTTTGAGGGGTGAGGATACAGTTATCTAACTGTTTACAGATAAAGACCTGTAACTAGGCTAGCCATGCGTGCCCATGAGAAGAGGGAAGAGCAGGCTCTAAGGTCCCCTGAGAAGCAAGAGTGCTGTGGGTCTTCCCTGGACATGGTGGCATTCCCCTCCAACAAGCTCAAGTCTTCAGATTCCTTACTCAAAGGTGAGTGAGTAAAGCACAAACACTGAAGGGATGGTCATGACAGAAAAGAGAATGGAGGATTACCTGGCTCTAGCAAAGCCGCTGGGAGCACACCTGCTTGAAATGTGAAATGAACAATTCAGGAAAAAAGTGTGCTGTGGATATAGGGTCTTGTTGTCAGCCCCTTCACTGCTAGCTATTGATTTTACAGTATTTCTAAGATTTATTCCCTTTTATTTTCACCAGGGGAAATTAGGCTGTCAGGATCTATTAACCTGAAACAAGCCATTATCCCTCTCATGATTATTGCCTTCCAGGGCTGGCTGCAAATTGCCCCCAGGCTCTGTCTGCCAGGGAAAGAGGCTGCCAGCTCCTACATGCCTCTCTCAGCTGCCCTGCCTGTCCCTCTTAGGATGCAGGTGGATCCAGCTGACTAATCTGCAGAAGACAAAGCCAGCAATGGGTGCCTGAAATGACATGTGTCTCCCTTCCCCACTATCGGCCGAGACCAGCAATGGCATGCCAACCAGCTCGTGCAATCACATCAAAAATCATCCTCCTCTCATGTCTTTGTAATAAATCATGATACTTCTAGGGCGGTGTGTGCCCACTGCCAAGTGGCAGCACTAGGACCAGAGGTACAACAAGTGTGTTCATGACTCAAGAGGACATACACGTTCAAACTCAAATGCAATATGTTTCTCCATTTACTTTCTTACAGTGTTTATAACTACTCACTTTATGAGAAAGAAGCGGAACACCAAAAGAGATAATCTTAAATCCACAGGGATATAAAGCTCCCCAAAATAAAGAAACTAATTTGCTAAACACTGGCATGGTGCTATTTCTTACCAAATTGTGTATAAAAAATGAGTTCAGGCTTGTTAGTGACACTTCCAAGGAGATCAGGGACTTCAGTCTAAACCTGACCTCAGCCGAGGCACTTTTGAGGAGCACAGCCATCCTCAGGGGCTGTGTTAATGTGCCTACTAAAACCTTTGTTCCATGCTTTCAGCATGGGATTTTCAAACCCCCTTAAAATGAAAATCAGTCGCCGTTGGATCAGAGCCATATACTGTTCTCTGTTGGTGACCACCTCCATAGTGAGCTGCAGCTCTGAAATGCCAGTCTGCTCTGCACTAGCCAGACACACTAAATAAGAATTGTGAAGCACAGAAAATTATGAAGCCCAGACCTGGAAATAGGATTCTTGCCCTCTCGACTTGTAGAGCTGAGTGCATTTCCCCAGGCAACAGAGGCGCTTTCACTGGTGGAACAGGAAGCACTAGGGGACACACTTTTCTTACCTTAAGTTTTTCAAGCCATATGAAAAAGCAGCCTGGGTTTTTAAAGCTCTTCTGAGGCTTGCCCAGTTGACTGCAGAGTGAAGCTATTCACTCACGTACTGTACTTCATTCCTGAGATGCACACTTTAGCCCAGGAAGAACACTCGACACTGCAGGCCCAGTATGTAATTTCAGTGCTAATAGTGTGGTAAAATCAAACCAGATTTCCTCTGGAAAAAGGCCATGCACCACTCTTCAGTAAGAAGCATTTCCACCCTAAACTTTCAAACATCTGCCATTACTGCTGAAAAACAGCTTAAGAAAACCAGCACCACCTAAAAGGCACTTTCCATCCTCCCCTTTTACTTTTCTCAGGAATAGCTAAATTATCTCTGCTCCTATTTGAAAAGATGGGACGGGAAAGAAAAAAGGAAAGAAAAGGAAAAAAAAAATAGAAAGAAAGAGAGAGAGAAAAGAAAAAACCTTCTTTTAGACCAGAAATTAAGTATGATAAATCGTTGTCAAATGCCTCTCAGGTTCAGTCTGAAAACAAGACTTTAAAATTTAAAGCACCTTGATAATTTTAAGTGCAAGCATAACTGCACCAGCCCCTGCTAATACATTCATTCTATCACTTAAAACTCCAGGTGGTTGTGGGAAGAGGGAATGTGGGAAGTACATCAAGGCATATGCATGTCGGTCAGCGCTCTGCTAAGCGAAGAGGAACAGACAGCTTTCTCCTAACAGCTGCTACAGCTGCTACAAGCAAGAGCAGATCCAACTGGGGACTCAACCACTGCAGCCAGGCCATAACATCTTGGGAAAGGCTGAGCGGCATCAGCTGGGTTCGGCTCACATCTTGCCATGGGGCCATCTGCATGCCTCTGGTGGTCAGACTCACTCTGCACAGACACATGAAGAAGCGAAAAGAGAGGCTGCACGTCACATGGATGCGGCTTGGATTTTCCCTCCAGACAGTGAACAGGGATCAGCACTGTAAGTTCTGTTAGCGGGCAGGTATATTGTCAAGCAAGGCACCAAGATAGTGCATTTCCATGCACGTGATAGTGAGCAGTAGGGGGACTGGATTGACAACAAAACTCATAAGGCAAGCTCTCACCATGCATTTGAGGCTCTACAAGCTGTGAGCACTGTAGCCATGCTCAGGATCAGAATTTGACTGCTTCTGCAAAGAAAATGGTGTCCTGGAGTAATTTGTAATGAGGCACTCCCGGTGCAGCCCTGATGGCACGTGGAGCGTGTAAAAGCCCTGCTGGAAACCTCAAGGGTAGCCATCATCCCAAAGCCACTTTGTCTTGGGTATGTTTGAGCTAGGCCTAATGTGCTGTGGAGTTTGTACCACGGAAGTGCTCTGGGGAGATTGGAAAGGAACAGTCTCTGACACACCATTCCTCATTTAATTCCCTCTGGAGCAGGATGGTGACAGAGCTGGCCAGAGCAATTACGAACACCATCTGGGCCTTAATGTCTCATGTATGCACAGACTAAGCCCGCATCTTGTTAACCCTTCTGCATCCAGAGTCATTCACTGAGATAAGTTACACATAAGGATGAACAAAAATCTGGAGTAGGTGTAACGCATACAGGTGCAGAGTCTTACATGGGTGCACTCAGCACTGCTAGGCTGGATTAGACACTTGTCAGTTCAACCACTGGAAGGAGCAAATGATTTGAGGGTGGTTCAAGTGCAATCTGAAAATGATCAGCAACAATGTCAAAAACAATGGTTGCGATCTTTCAGACTTGTCAGCAGAGGCAGTTGAGCCTTTTCATAGAGTGAAATTAAACCAAAAAAACAACAGAAGAGCAGCAGGAGCAGGAGACTGGCCAAATCACAATTGTCTCTACTTCAGTGTTTCCCAGGTTCAAATATTGCAAGACAGGGGATGAGCCAGTGCCCAGGTGGTACATTGGAGATAAGAAGCAGCAGAAGTCCTTGCAAGAGAAACCTTGAGTGGAGGCAGTGGATGGGCCTCCTTGGGCCAAGAGCTCATCAAAACGAATAAACTTTGGGGACTTCTGATGAAGAGGCTTTGAAAACACCCACTGTAATTTGATTCATTCTAATCAGAGAAACATATTTTGGTTTAATTAATTAACAGAAATTAGGATATACCAAAACTCCTCTTGATTTATTCCACTCATTTCTTATCCCACTGGGAGTAGAGTCTTAAAGAAGCGAACTTCAGATAGCCACAAAAGGAGCAGGATACTGTCACACAGATAACGTGGGTGGTCTTCAGAAAAATCTCAGCTAGAGAGATCAGAGATGCTGAAAGATTTCTTTATTAAAAGTCACGCATTTGATCAAACAGAAATGTTAGTGAGATTTCCAGAATGACTGGCTGGATTCAAGAGAGTGGAGAAAGCAGTCAGATGTTACGCTTACCAGATTAGGCAGAGATTTGGAACTGAGGATATGACACAGGCTATGTCAAGAGACTATGGAAAGACTAAACAATAAATAGGCACCGTTCTGCACTGAGGAGAGAAAGACCAAATTCCAGCAGAAAACCCTACAGAGTCCAATTTTTGATGTGAACTGTCCTTAAATATGCGAATACCACAGCTCATTCCAGCAGTAACAGGCCAACCCATGACAGCCTCAGGTAAGAAAAATACTTTGAGTCCTGCCTGAGACAGAACAGCACTAAGGATTAAGGAAGGGCCCTTTGCTTCACCCTCAACTATGCTTCACTGGAAAGTATGTAAAGCATCTTGGCATTGCCAAAAAAACCCAAATATCCTTGAGGGAAATGACACAGCACATGATAAGCACACAGAGCACTTAACCAGCTGAGAAACCCCACTGTTCTTTCCGCCTGCCTTCAGGCATGCAGCAATGGACAGGCAGAGAAAAGGCAACCAACCAATTTATGAGTGCACCCACGATATCCCCAGGCCATGATATCTCCATACCAACTTTCTAGCTAATCAAATATTCCTCAGTGATTCTGGAAGAGGAATTATAATAAAATACTGGATTTAGGTTTTGTTACTGCACCTGTTAGGAAGGTCAGGCAGCAGCTTCCTCTAAAGGTCTCCAGGCACACAATCTATGCATGGAAAGAAGGGAGAGCACTCTCTCATTTCCTTCTACTACCACGGCATACAGTAAATGCATTCCTTTATTTTAATTAAGCCAAGAAGCGGTATTTTATTCCCTTACAGTCTTATTCCTTAATATGTGCTCTGCAGCTTTTGACATGCTTGGGTGCCTTGAAGAGAGGGAAGAGTAAAGGAGGGAAATATAGAGCTTTGAGCAAGGGAACCAGTAAATGATGTGCAGTGACAGATGCTGCTGTGGTTGCAAGGAAAAAGTACAGCCTAGTGGATAAAGCAAGCAAGGTCAGAAGGGAAGCATTCTTCCCAGCTTTGCTACTGGCTTACAACGCAGTTCTGGAGCATCCCACATTCTGCACCTATTAGAGGAGAACAATAATGCTAGCTTACCACAGGGCAGCATAGAGATGAGTGACTAGTCTTTGGAGAGTGCTTTGAGATCTTGAAATGGAAGTTATTATGAAACACGATGTCATTGTTTTCCACAGAGTATCATACAGATGAATTTTAATGGGAACAGGTATGTATATTGCCTTCGTGCAGTGCACCTATAGCATGCATCCTAGTATCTACTCAGACTTATATTTTATTCCAGTTACATGAGAACAGAGATTTTACAGTGGTAGCACAACAGGAACAAATTAAATCCCAAGACCTTACTTCATTGCCAGATCTTCCTCTGAAATTCCTATTTATTGCATTTTCCCTGCAGCAACAAAACACAGCAGCAGTAACTATTACTGTTCCCATATACAAACTATATTAGACATCATTTACAATATTAGCTGTCAAATAATATCCTTCTTCCTACCACCTACTCCTTAATATACATCCGCTGATGTGAGAAAATGAAGATCTGGGTATTGGGAAGGGGGGCATCTCTGCAGGCAGGGATACTATTCTGCAGGGCACACAGGGAAGAAACTCAGAACCAAAAAATGATAAAAGGGCAAAACCTGAAGTTTTTTTCTGTGGAGATAACTGTGCTTGAATTTTCTAACGCATTTTTCTGCCACACTGCTACCTCTTTCACATTATGTGAAAAGCTATGATCTTTGTTTGTATTCCTACAATAAACGGATTGCTCAAATAATGCACAATTAAAAACATTTTTTTGCTTTGCAGCATAAAAATAGTATTTTCTTTTTTTGCATAACAGTTTTCACCCTGAGATCTCAAAATCATTTGCAAATAATAAA
>WEIS01022870.1:0-20597 GCA_013389965.1 Todus mexicanus | reverse complement strand
AATTAGAAAATTACCAAATTCAGAATTAAAAAAAATACTGCACAGATGATTTTACATACAAATTGGTCCTATTCACAGGAAAATGAAGTTGTTTATGTGCAACACTGGCTTGATCTTAGAGTTAACTGCAGATACTTAATCCTTGTTTTAAGATTCTGTGTCAGCCCTATGGGATTCATACCCTACCCTAAGAAGCCAAGGTCCCTACAACTTTTGTTATTTCCTACAACCCTAAACAAAATTTCCAGGAAATTCCCTTGTCAGAAAAGACAGTTAATTTAGCTAGATGTTTGCCAGCCCATCTGATTTTTCTTTCTGGTGGAAAGATTATATTATCATCATACAATTTATTAGGAATCACCTTTTGTTTATGATGTACCATGTCACCATTTACCTGACATACTGCATTCATCCGAAAGGCTTTAACCAGAGACAGCAGGACTAAAGATCTAGGTCTTTGTTAGCTACAGATCTCATTCTGTCACAGTGAAGTAGCAGGTTCTTCAAGTTCCTCTGACTGGCTTCCAGAGAGGTGTATTCAAGTGCACTAGATTCTGTATCCTGCATCTGCAACTAATATTTGGGTCATATGTACATGGGTAGAGATTGGTCTGCCTGTGTTTGGCATGGTCTTTGTGCCACAACGTGACAAGTCTGACCCGTGCCATGGACAAGGCATCTTCAGAAAGTAGACTATTGCCTCCTGTACCGCTGGATAAGAGCGCAGATGTGCACAGTTATTGTGGAGTGGCTAATGCATTGTTAAGTTTGCATGCTAGTTTTGCTTGCCATAATACATCTGTCTAACCAGACCCTTAAATTTATTAAGTGTATTATGGGTAAGAGCTACTGTAGTATGTATGAGGATATTTGACTGTGTTGAAAATTTCTGCGTGAAATTCAAAGCGTAATTGCCTAACCTAAATGTACAGCAGTGGGACTTTGCTGTAACTTTTTACTTGCATTTTAATCGATATAGAGAGGTGAATTTTTGCTGTTAGGCAGGCTGATATTTACTGAACTTGCTTTTCATTTGTCTCTGGCACATTGCAAGCCATTTAAAAGACACCCTTTTTGCATTTCAGAGCACAGGAGTGAGTGCTGCAGCTTCATGCATTATTGAAGAGTGTGGCCCCAGCTTATACGATATAGCAAGGATCCAAATGATCGGCAGATACAAGCTTTTTATAAGCTCACAGGCAGGTCAAAAATGAGGTTCCAGAGAAGTAGAAGGGTGAATGGACTGAAGGCAAATGCAAAACATAAATAAAAACTTGTGCTTATGCAAAAATGGAAAAGTCATTTTTACTGAACAGGCAGCAGATGAAAATACTGGGCTTTAAAAGTCCAGGTGACCTCTAAGACCTTTTTGGTGGTAATCTCAGCTGGCCAAGCACTCTGTCTCTCTCAATTTCTTCTCTAGAAACTATTTTGCTGTGTGTAGAGCTATTGAATATTCTTTGAAGCAGAACTTCAGTAACCCATTTCCTGGTTGAATGCTCTCACATGAAGGTCATATCTAGTCATCCATTCCCTTCACCTGACCTGTGTCATAAGAAAAGCCTGCAAAGTTATTTAATAGCCCAAGTAAATGCTTTAGCGTGAGAGAATTGGAGTGTTTGGTTCCTTTAGGTGATCAGGAGAAGATCAAGGGGTCACTCTGGGAGATTTCATGTCCTTTTTTCTCTTTCTGGCAATAGCTACGGAAGTTATTCCAACAGAGCAAGGTAGGAAAAGACTTAAAATTGCAAAGTAACAAACCCCAACTTGGAGTGCTTGGATTTCTATCAAGAGGAGAAGTGGTAATGAAGTTTAGTGGTTATGGTGGTGTAGGGCTGAAGGTTGCACTTGATGATCTTAAGGTGCTTTCCAACCTTGATGATTCTATGAAATGTTGAAAAAAAGCATAAAAACGAGTCCTCCCCCTGCCAGCACCTTCAAGTTGAGTGTGGATGCCTTTTCTGGAAGATCTATTTTAAATGAAAGGATGGGGCTTCATAAAGGGGCAACTGGGTAAAATTTAAGGACTGTTGCCATAAAAGAGCTCAGATTAGTTCTAAAGCTATGTGAATGAATTTCTGACAATGCTTACTTCCAGGTGATGGCAGGAATCATTTTGTGTCAGGGCGGCGTGTCCATTTGAGATTTTGGAAGTCCTCTGTTTTCCTGAGCAAGACAGCCTGAAGATTTTCAAAATTTTATTTTTGTTTTTTCTCTTTCTATTAAGAACAAAAAAACCCACCCCAAACCAAAGAGAACTAACTCCGATCTACCTCAGTGACTAGGCTAAGCTCTTTTCCCTTTTGAAGACCCTCCAGATGCACAATCCCTCATGAGCTTCCCTCTTTCTATGCATCAGCTTTAGCACCTGTAGAGCCCCATCCTTTACTGTCTGCTCATTTGCTGGCATATAAGGTTCCCTTGGTTTATGGTAACACAGGGGTCATTGCAAATTCTCTTCATATCTCCATCTGTTTGTCTTTGCATGTGTTAGTGCTAATTGGACCTGGAAAAATACTGTCTACATTCAGGCTGTTGTATACCTATAAAATATTCATATTAAGATTGGCAAGTCAGTGTATCTGGGACCTAAGTTAAGCCAGTAATATTATTTTAGGACTCTGGTAAATATACCGGTGGCTTTTGTTATCTGCTTTGTTTTTTTCAAGTGTTAGTTCTACATACATATGAGATGAGTAAGCCAGACTTTTTGTTTAAGAGATGCTAAATTATTTCCATAAATCTTATGTTGTTGGCTTTTTAAATTATTATGAGGCAAAGTCCCTTGCACTAAAGGCCTACACACTACAATGAAACGTGTTCCTATTTTCTGCGTTTATGAATTTAAATTATGGCAGGGTACTTTTAATGTTTTTTTTTTCCTTCTCCTCAGAGCACTCCACTGTGGATATTCACAGATGGGCTAATAATAATTGCAAGGGTTGCCTATTTGTCACCCTGTTGTCGGTTGCCGGAGATTCTTTATTTGTGCTATTAAAAACACGCAAATAAAAAACGCCTTTTAGCTGTTCCATGGCCCTCCTTGAAGGTCTATTTACTTTCCAGAGAGGAACTGAAAAATCAAGATTTTAGTCCTTAAAGAATGAAGAATGAGAAGCTTTCCTACTAAACTGTAACTGGTCTAGGTCTGCTTTCTCCAGTCCTACCAACACATACCACTTAGGCAGTGTGTTTCCTTTCTTTACCCAAAGTGTACGTTATGTGGGAATTTTAGATCATAACCAAGCGATGAAGAACAAGTAATGCAATGTGTGACTAGGTTGACAATAGCTCTATCCCCATCACTTATGTTTTACAGAATCTTCTCATTTTGATTTTTTTTTTTTTAAATCTTTTTTCTACTTGTCAACTAGGTAGCTTTACTTTTCTTTCTCACAGATTTCCAGCAATTCATCTCCCACCTTCACCATTGAAACAACCACTTGCAGGTCATAATATAGCAGCTATTTGCCAATATAAGGGAACAGTGTACCCAGCCATTGCAAGACAAGATGTAATGATGCATATGAATTCACAGGTAGAACTTGAGTGTGTAGCCCCAGGCAATTCTCCCAAGCAGGACTTACCTGGCAGCCTGTGCTGCACATCCTAGTCTTGTAAAAAATATTCCAAGAGTTTTTCTCTGATTAGAAGTTCTGAAAACTTTTCTCTCATACCTCTGCTGCCAGTATGTGTCGTACCACACTCATACCCATATGCTAAGTCAGGGTATGAGCTTAGCACGTGTCTTCAAAAATACCTGTGCACCAGTACCCAGTCCTCTCCCTACCAACATGCATCTTCTGTGGCTTTGTTTGAAGCACTAAGAAAGCGTTTGGAGCGAGGAGTGTATTTCCTTTTGCGTGCAGACAACATATAGAAAAATGGAGCTGATCTTGGCTAGAGATGATAGGTCAGGTCACAACAGAAGTAGACAATGCTTGTAGTGGTAGTGTTGCCTCCTCCCCTGTGGCTTGACTTCATATAACGCTTCAAGGTTTTCCACAGCACCGTCTTCTGGGATCCTGAAAATTATGTACGCTTGCTGGAATTGGCTATCTGATACTCTCCCTTATGGTGCTTGCTCTTACAAAATTACTTCCTCTGGGAGCTTCTAGTAGTGAAAGAAATGTCCAAGATTAAGTGGGAGCAAGCTAATTGGTAGACAGAGGCTACCTAAGCATTAAGTAATCCCACTTCATACTGCTTTTCTTAGCTCTCATTTCTGTTACCTAAAGTCACTGTGATGCCTCCAGCTGGAAGCAGAGCTTAGCTTAATGAAGATGCGCTTTCCCCCCATCTTACAATTGATCACTCATTATAACAAATATATGCAGCACATTTTCAGAGTTCTGTCCCTGTTACAATCTGCTGTTCGCACTCACACTGATGTAGCCATTTCGCTTTGGGCTTGCTGTGTGCAAGTGATAAAAGCCATGAATATTTCCCTGGAGTAGCTGATGGGCTCTTTCATAATTTGCATGTTCCTTATTGACATTGGCTGACTTGAGGTCCAGGACAAGTGGTACTTCAGCTTCTGCAAGAGTCCTAATATTTACTCTGAACACTGGAGAATTTTGCTAAATATAACTCAGCCCAAGAGGGCTGAGTTCCTTGGAGTTGAGAATCCACAGAGTTATAAACTCTGATCACCAGTTAAGGACACCAACCCTGACAAATAAAAGAAGTCAAAAGACAGATGAGCACTCCATCTTACACGTGAAAGAGCAAGCAGGTAACAGAGCATAGTCCTGTAGATTCAATCCTAAACTGCTGCTGAAAAGCTAACGAGCAGCTGAACCAGGTCTGCTGAGTTATGTCCTCATACCAGGGACACCCAGGAAGCTGTAGCTTTTATTGAAATGCTAGACCCTTATGCAGACCAGGCAGACATGGAAAAATGAGATGGCTGGTCCTTTGAGGATCAAAAACCTATGGTTTCTTTTATAGCCATTAGTCACAGTTGTTCTGTTGCACGTGGTTAATAAGTTGAGTAATAACAGGAAAACTTCTGATGAGCCCCATGGTGGTTGTCCTTGGTATATATTTGACATTCAGGATAATCTTAAGCATGTTTTAAATGTCAGAAGAGGAGGTATGGTGAAGCACCAAGACAGTTCATCTCTAGCTTATCTGTTTTACTAATTTCAAATGCTTTCATCCTACCATAATAATCCTTTTCACCTCATCCTGCTTCTCTGTCCATCAGGAACTCCCTTTGCTTAGCAATGATTATTTTTATATAACTGAATTTTCAGGTGTCGGCATCATCTGTGAGCTGCCCTGTGTGGGCGTAGTACTGAGTGTGTGTGCACATGTGTGGGTGCATGTGTGAGCTGCTCTAGCTCATGGGGACACTCAAATATGAATAACTCAAAGTTAGTCTTGTTGTGAAGGTTGCAGCAGTTTGTACTGGCTAATGCAGAGCTTCCCTAAGGCTTCCCTAGGCCTCAACTGGTTTAAGGAATCACTGAGGAGTTTCTAATTGCGGTGCAGGATTTTACCACCCAGCTAAGTATCAGCGTAACACACTTTACTGATTTGTGGCCTGCTGCTGTTCTCCAGCTTCCTTCTCCACACTTTCTTGTTTGTCTTTTCAAGAAACCTGGGTTTTTATTCTTCCTCACTTCTCTCTAGCTCCCAAGATACTGTCTCTATTTTCCCCGATAGGAGGCCTGGATAAAGGCTGCAAAAGGTTTAATATTTCTACGCAACCTTGTTTATGAAAGCCTATGCTGTGATGATGCATAGTCGCTACTGAAGAAACGAGTGTGCTAGCATTAAGTTTAGTTTCTGTTGTGTGAGCACAGCTGAGATTTACTTTATTAGCAATAAACCCATCTTTCAGTTGTTTTCATATTGTATAGTCTATGCTATTAGAAGTTATATCACCCTTTAAGTCCTAAGTTCAAAAGTTTGAGTGCAGAAGATTTTTTTTATGTGCAGAAAAGAAGCTCCTCACTGTTCTAGATTTAATGGTAAATAGCACTTCTAGCTTTGATTCAGCGCTGAGAAAGGGTGATGGATTAAGGCCATCACACTATTGCAATTGCAGAGGACCAGGGCAGCAAACAGTGGGAGGATCTCAGACACCAGCAATATTCCAGTATCCACAATATTTATCCAGCCATGTGTTTGTCTCCCTGGGTCCAAGTGGTATTACTGTGATTGGGGGTCTCCTTGCTCGCCCAGGCAGAGTGATGGAAGAGAGCTTCCATCCTTGTGGGCTGAACAGGGAATTTGGGGGTCACCATGGTGTGTATGTAGGGAAGTGGGGATCACCCTTTGGAAGCCAGAGAGCAGGAAGGGTAGTCTCAACCATAGTGCAGCCCCCTACTGGCAGCAGGTCCCAGGCCCCCAGTGGGATGAGACTGACTGCAAGAAAAAGTGAGAGAGGAAGAGAATTGCATCTTCCTGCAGCACCCCAAAATCCATGTTCTGCAGACTTAACGGAGTTGTGATATTTGGTGGAGACACAGTCCAATGCTGTGTGTGAGTCTGATGGTATGGGCAGGAAGGAGATGATGATGTGTTTGACCCATTAGGTATTTTTCATCGTGATTCTCCTTGTGTGATCAGAGATGATTGCAAGGGAGAATAGCTTCTTGGTGTATCATTGCTTTTTAGGTACACTTCAGTGGGATGGAGAGCGAATTTCTCAACTTATTCTACAGCAGGGTATTTATGGCATAAATAGTGAAGAAATGCCTGTGAGACACTATTATACTTACCTTCCAGATGATGGATTGGTTATTCCAGCCACAAGGCCCATTGAAGGGAGATCAGAAGATAATTGACTGTCGAGATTTTGAGCAATGTTAAGGTCAATTGCTGCAGAGGTCAGTTTATTTGAACAATGGGCCCGTTTACAAAGGGTTACAGAATGCTAATAATAATTTTCGCTTTAATGGAAGTTCTCAACATTGTCAGGGAAGAATTAACTTTTAAATGTTAAGCTTAAATATCTTTTTGAAATTGGAAGGCTCTTGGACAAAGAACTCGGCTTCATGTTTTTATTGCAGTGAATGGGGAAAAAAATACTATTTTGAAAATGCTAAAAATCAATGCTTTGATTGCATGCCAAAATCAACTGTTTTTTACCTCAAATCAGTCAGCTGATGTATACATATATATTATATGCATATATGTATGTTTATATTTCCTTCAAATTTCTCAAGGCTTGAGAAAATAACTTGGCAGTACATAGAGATATGACTGAGGGAAGTAACGTGACTGGATTAATACTGGGGAGGAGAATAAATCTTACATTCCTAGTAAGCAGAAGAGAAGTTGAACTACCCAAATTGCTGAGGCTTCTGTCCTGAACAGCCATCAAATCTGAGGATCAGGAAGCTTCTAGTCAGGCTCTAGAACAGACTGGGACAGCTGCGCTCAGAATAAAACCCTATAGTTTTTTTCCATGGGGCTCACTGTAGCTTTAAGGAAGCAAAACGAAAGGAAAGATAATTCTTTAACTGATTTGTGACCATTTAATGTACGTATCATTAATGGGAAAGCAGTAAGACCATGAAGAACCAAAGTGTTGGCTACTGCTTATATTAGAACATGTACATGCGACTTTTCTGTTTTCAAATCAACCTTAGTACCAGTGAGATTTCTTGTCAAAATCAGCAAGATTTCTAGATTGATCCATTTCTTGCGTTCACAGAGTATTCCTTCCACCACTTTAAGTCACCAGAAAAAGCTCACAGTCCTGCTTTCAGCAAGATGTTGGGAAACATTGATTTTAGCATCTACACTTGCTGAGTCTCCCTACTTCTCTTGCCAGTGGGAGCCTTTGAAAAGAGGGGGAAACCTCTCTGCTGTACACACAAAATTAGGCTTTGATTTTAATATCTACTTATTTTTTTGTGTGTATCTAGAGTGACACAGTGAAGCAGCATTGGTGGGAGTTCCCATGTTCTCTCAGTCCTCGTGTTCTACCAGAGCTTGCTCTTCTTCATCGGTTACTGGTACATTTTGCAGGAGGGTTCAGTTGACCTAACATAGTTTTCAGGAAGACCTGCCACCAGGATGCTCCTTAGCTGCCTTCGAGCACCATTAGCTCAATTTGAAAAATGCTAATTTCTTTTGTTCATACGGCAATAGCATTGAGTAGTCTTTTGGGACTTTGGGGAACATTGAGCCTGTGTGCTACCATATCTGCTGTAGCCAAAACTGGACCTATGTGAAAGGAAGAGAGATGCTGAAGGAGTCTGAGGAAAAATTGCAAGCTTATTAGAAAAACAACACCAAACCAAGTCTTGTTCCTATAGTGGACAGGGTTGGAAGCCCAACAGAGGTTTCAACAGCTTTCAGAGGAATGGCTGTGGGACTGTATCTAGTGTTACGAAGTACAAGCTTCCTTCAAGCAGGCCCGCATGATATTTTTCAGGCGGGTGTTCTTAACCTGCTGGTGGTTACCTGACCACAGGGAAGCAATATTCCGGTGAAGCCGGTGTGCCTTGCTGAAACGTGGAACATATTCACCTGGTTTGGCACTGGTAGCTAAGGTTCGGTGTCATTGCTTTCTCACCTCACTTAGGGTGTGCGAGGCAAGGTGGACTTGTAGAACAAGTTCACACCTGCCTGCAAAACACCAGAAGACCAGATCCTTGCATGGATCTTGCCAGTTTAAGAGAGATATGAAGATTTCTCTGGCTCCTAGGCAGTTAAAAATAGCTAAGTGGTTCAAAGAGGTGGTAAAATGTGCAAATCTCTTTCTTGTAATTAACCACTACACTGTGGGGAATTAGGAGGCTGAATTAGTTCCCTAACATCCCTGAGCAAAGGAAACAATCCATATACCTTTGATTTTTACATTAGTCTTCATTCTTTTCCTGTCCTACACACTTCATGTGGAACGTACTGGAGCAGTGTTTCAGTTTTATTGCTTTTCCTTCTTTATGATATTTGTGCAAGCTAAACCAAGTTTAGGAAGGTAAACAGAGCCTCCACGAAATCGTTTTGCTTTCTGGTGTTCATGTCCTAACATACTCCTGAAATGTTTGTGTTGCATGTTCCTTAAGGGAAAGCTTACTGCTTGACTCCCAATCCAAACAAATGTGATCCTAAGAAACTTGGAGATTTCCAGAAGAGTTTAGCTGCAAAAATGTAATTGTGAGACTGAAGCAAATGGTCAAGTGCTACTCCTATGTCATCTTTGTGTGAGGAACCCTGTATAACTGGTTGTGGAAATCTGGTAAGGAGCTGGCTATTACCCTTTCTATGTGAGTAGCACCCAAATAATGGCCATGAGGAAGGAAATGTGCCAATGGATGCAAAGCATATGAGAACTAACTCCATTTGAGTCATGTAGTGAAACCAAAATACCGTACTATGCAAGCTACTGGGCTGCTCCAAGTGTGTCTCTGTGGGGTGTGCAAAGCTAACTTCGTTTAGATTCCTCTGAAGCTCCAAACCGAAGCTGGAAGAAAAAACATGGCTCGTGTACGAGTCCAGATTGATGGAAAATCCTGGCTCATCTGGAACCAGCGTGCATTGGAGTCCATGCAATGTCTGTGTTTTTGTGTGCGATGAGAAGTGGTCTAGAGAAGGGGGACGAAGAAACAGCAAGCAAATGCTGCAATGCAAATAGTGGTGTTAGAAGCAATATCAGCAACCTGTATGTTGTTACAGCTGTTCATCCATCTCTACTTAATAGCCTTTTGGCTTGTCTGTTAATAGAGTTATAAAATACTCATATCTGATGATAGTCAATACCTGATTGTTCTCTGTATGCTCAGATGTTTTCCAATTTTTGACTATATTCTAGGTTTCTTAATTAAGCCACTTTGGACATATGCATATCAAGTAGTGTAAGAAAAATGTAAAGTTTTAGCACATCCTCGTTAGTTTTTGCAAGCTGAAATGATGGCCCAAAATACATGGCAAAGGAGAACCAAGGCTTAGATGATTACATGATTTGTGGAAGGTTACCACAGGCAGAAACAGAAGTGTAAGACAGAACTTAGAATGCAGTAACCCCAGGAGTTTTGTTCCCAAGTCCTTAACAAGGTTTGTCTTGGAAGGGATGAGTTTATCTTGCCTGTATTGTAGGTACACATGGGAAGATATAGTAAGTTTCTATCCCATTCATTTTATTGTTTGGTTGGGGATCTTTTAGAGTGGTTTTTTCCCCCGGTTGGTTTTGTGATTTTTATTTGTTTTGTTTTGGTTTTGTTTGGTTTCTGTTAGTTTGGTTGTTTTGATTTGTTTTTTTTCTTTGGTTTTGTTTGGTTTTGGTTTTGCTTTTTTTTTTTGCTTTAAATGTTCTTAACAGTTTTACTGTGTCTTTCAGTTTGGTAAACTTTGTATTCACACTGTAATGGAGGAATAATGGATATCTTCTGTGCAGAGATAGGCAAATGATTGTAGCAGTAACCTCCTTGTTGCAAGGCAGTAAAATATTATGATACTCACGTGCAGTGTTGTACAAATATTTTAAGTCTGTTCATCATATTGCTCAACACTAATGCGTTTATATGACTACAAATTCCATTACTTTATGTAATGGAAAGGACAGAGGACTTTGCCAGATGAGGGAGAAATCACAGAGCACTCTTATTGAGAACCTGATGTCAGTCCAGAAAGGGATGATATATCTTGTTTTAAACATTTGACAAATCAAAGCTGAACAAAGGGGGAAATAACAAACTCAAGATGGCTTAAGTTCTGCTTCAGGGTATAGGCAGATTGCCATGAATAGGTAGATGAATAATTGTCTGATAAGTAGACCTCATCTCTGGAACAGGCATAGTTTCAAAAAGTAGTGATACAAAATTCATATTACTCTTGTACTCACTAAAGAAGTCTTATATGCTGCCAGATGTTGTTCTAGGGACACTTGTGTTGGAGATTAACTTTCAAAATACCACCATAAATTATTTTTAAGGCAATCAAGTGGGGCCTAGAAGTTTCTACAGTAGTATTCATGTTAAAACATTACTAACATCAGAGGGCGTAGATTTGTTGGTCTCACAATGTTCTAGTGCCAGATACCTAGCAGTGTTCAGCATTTAAAGAAAGGACTTTCCCAGAAGCTTTTTGCTCCAGAGGCTGGTTAGATCCTGGCCATGACTGAAGGTGACTCCTACTGATAGTGGTTGTAGAGGAGGCAGCCCTTTTGCCTACCTGGAAGATCTCAGAGTAATACTGAGCCTAAAGGCAGCTGGATTTGAGCAGAATCGATGAGTGAGCAACATGAAGTCAGGAGGGCTGGAGCAAAGGTAAGGAGCTCTGGAAAGGCAGATTTTTAGGGATCTTTGAGCAGTTTTCTGTAAGCAAAAAGCTGATGCCTGCCAACATGATTGCAAGTGTCTTGCTTTCACTATGCCAGCTAAAGGTCCAAGTTCTGCAGAGTGACTTTTTCCAAACTCTGCTGAGCACAATTTGGGACTGGAGAATATGCATGCAGGTATCATTTTTTGCAAGTCCATCAAATTACTCATGAGCCAGGGATGGGGTAGCATGGGGGGAAAAGGAGAAAGAGGGAAACAAGTTATAAGGATAGAACTGAGAGAGATTCATATAAGTGAATATGGGAATCGTGTACTTGTTCTTTATTTCTCAACTAGAACACCATCACAACCTGGGAGAACTGGAGTTGTCAAACCCCTCTGAAAATGCCTCTGGGTGCCCACCACATCACCAGGTAGTTAGTGACACCCAGTGACACTTTGGCACCTCTGCCTTGCTGCAGATGATGTACAGTCACTTTTGAAAAATCCCTTCTTTGTGAACAAAGACAAAGACTGGGAGAGTGTTTTAAATTTGTATATTTATTTTCCTGGTTGATAAAGAGAAGCCGTGAAAGAGACTTGAGAGTGAAGCACAATAATCAAGCAACTCATTGATCTAAAGTTAATCTGCTGCAACTGCCTCAGCAAATGCTAAAAATGGTTTCTTTTCCTCCTTTCTCTAACTGAGGAAATGGCTCCTGCCAATATCCCTCTAACACCAGCAGCCCTTGGCACTTTTGTCAAACACGCTCCCTGTTTGAACGGATAAAATGAAACTCATTTGTTGTTATTGTTTAAGATTAAGCTGTACTTATAGAATTACTGTGGCATTATTAGGCCAGTATCCTAGAACACAAATAGAATGAAAAACAAATATAAAAAAGAGGAAATTCTATGGGCTGTTAATTTTTTTTTGTTTTAAATCTCAGTGCTGAGGTTTGAGTCTCTGCTGTTCTCAGTAGTGAATTATACAGTATTGTATTCTGCAGAGAAGCACCAAGAAGCTGTCTTAAAACCATTATAATGGTTATACAAAGGTTCTATGTAATAAACAAAGCATTCAAAATGTTCCCCAAATGTTTGGAAGGTGTATTTCTGGTGCAAAATAAGAGCAAATCATGGCTTTTAGCTTTGGGCTCTGATACAGAATCTGTACAAACATGAACAGGTCACTGACTATCTGCTGCTCCATCTGTAAAATGAAGCTGTCGAGTGCCTCAGACTAAGCAGGGAAGCCAGAAAAGATATCTGTAGGCAAAATATTTGGTGCTGACCTGCTGGGATTCATGCAAGCTGAATTTTGCTTTTCTGCTTTTGCTGATGGAAAGTGTTTAAAATAGATTTTCTAGCAAACCATCAGAAGTCATAATTTTCTTAAATGAAACCCCATCAGTCTTCTAAGTCATCTTGAAAATGGACTATCACTTAGAACAATTATTTTCATAGAATCTTAGAGCAATTCAGGTTGGAAGGGATCATGGGAGGTTTCCAGTCCAGCCTCCTACTCAAAACAAGGCCAACAGTGAATTCAGGCCAGGTTGCTCAGAGCTTTGTCCAGTTAGGGCTTGAAAATATGTACATCCTTTCTTGACCCCTGTCCCACCTCTTTGTCATTTTTACAGGGATTTTTTTTTTTTCTCCCCATATGTCCAGGCACAACCTTGCCAGCTCTAATTTATTCCCACATCTGTTTTCTCACCACACATCTCTGCAAAAACATCAGGTCTGCTTCTCAGTTACTTTCCCCTAGGTACTGGGGGCTGCTGTTAGGTGCCCCCCAAGCCATCCCTTCCCTGAGCTGAAGAAGCCCCAATCCCACAGCTTTGCCTTGCAGGGCAAGTGCTCTTGCCCCAACCACCTTATTGGCCTCCCTGAACTCCCTCCAGTTAACTGATGTTTTTCTTGTACTGGGTGTCCCATACTGGATCTGGTGGTTTAACAAGTACTGAGTAAAGAGGACGAATAATCTTCCTTGACTACTGTCTATGATCTTCTTGATAAGTGCCAGCATGCTGTTTTCTGTCTTTGCACCCCTGCGGGCCCATGGCCAGCTTACTGTGACCCCAAGCCCTTTCTGCAGGGATGCTCCCTGGCCAGGCAGTGCCCAGCCTGTATCCCTGCAGTGGGTTCCTCCTCTCCAGGTATGGGGATTTGCATTTGTCCCTGTTGAATTTCATGAGGTTCGCCTTGGCCCATTTCCCTGTCCTGTCCCTCTGGATGGCAGCCCTGCCCTCTGGCATACCAGCTGTACCCCTTGGTTTGTTGGCATCCACATACTTGATTTTTAAAGCAAAACTTAGTCTAAATTGAAACAGAAATCTAAGCACTAATAAATAGCCTCTATTCATCCTCCATGTAATACTACTAATTTTGCTGAATTTAGCAAGATGTTGCTTTAGAAATGTTTTATAAGGAGTTTTCCTTGAGTTTAAGGAAATTTACTGGTCTGCAAACCTTTGTTTACAGGTCTTAGTTTTCAGCAGTGAGTAAACTTATTCCTGTATCTCCTTTAAATTATGTAAATCTGCCAGATCACAACTTTCTTCACTTAAAAGCAGAAAAGAAAACAAATATTACATTCCTCCCCACCACCATTTCAGTCAGGTTATGAGGAATATTTGTTCTATGAAAAATGAGCTAAATCTGTAAAAATCAATGCATTGATGGAGGAAATTTTGTCTCTTTGATTATGCCAGAGGGTGCAAGCTGTAGGATAGCTTGTATCCCACTTGAGTTTAGGTTTTTTACTAGTTCTGTATTGCCTAGAGCTCAGGCACTGATAAGATACTGGTGGGGAAAATGCTTAAGCCACACAGAGGATTGTTTATTTCTTCAGCAAAGTATCCCCCTGATGTTTCACCAGCCCATGGAAGCTTTATATATTAGCATAATCTGTGATAATGGGGTCAAAAGCCAAAAAGAGTGATAGAATGTTGGAAGGGTCCTTAAAGACCATCTAGTTCCAACCCCTCCTGCCATGGGCAGGGAAACCTCCCACTAGCCCAGGTGCTGAATTTTCCTTCCACTTTAATGCAACCTTGCAGGCAGGTATTGTTGGGTATTTTACTGCAATACTGGAGCATCATGAATGCCATAGCATCCTGATGAACTCCCAAAACAACCAATCTTAAAATGCTACTTTACTCTTGAGAATGGCTGTTTCAAAAAGGTCTGTATTTAATCAATAGACTAACTCCCCATGTACATTTAGGCACGCAAAATCTGTTAGTGACAGCGTGATGGGTTTTATCGTTCTTTGCTTCTGTTAGCATTGCAGAACCAATTCAGCTTTGACCAAGCTGGAATCTCCACCTTCCTATATGATAGCCACAAAAAAATAGGAGCTGACACAGCACAGGGCCTCCCAGGCACCTGAGTGCTATCAGTAACAATGCTGTTAACTCAGGTTCTGGTAAGTAACCTGCCCTGACCACTGAAAGCACTGGGACTGCACAGGTTTTACTGAGACCATTATTTCGATTTACAGGGGGGTTGCCACTCTGTCCACTGTACAAGCTCCCAGAAATCCCAGGAAACCCAGCTTAACTCTGACCATGGGTTGTTCTTGCAGGTTGGGAAACTACTGGGGTTTTTTCATTGCCCAGCTGATTACTGTTTCTGTATTAACATAAAGCGCATTATAGTATTTTTACATGGTGGCATCATATTCTGCAATTACTGGGTATGAGATGATACAGATCCCTCTAAGCAATCTGGGTTTTGATTTTCCACACCTTAAAATTCAGGAAAGTTTGACTGAAGGGGTTTAACTTGGTTTCCCTTTTAGTGGATGCACTGTAGGAAGCTTCCAGCTCTGGCTGGTGGTAACTGTGGAAATGGCAGGTTAGGTGGAGCTGGAGATACACAGGCCAGTGCCCTGAGAAGCAGGACAAGACTGCATTTCAGAATAGGAAACAGAGTGGAAGGGGGACAAGTTCTTGACGTTTCCACATGCAGCCCAGGGTGCAATGGTCAAAAAGCAGGAGAATTACCAGCAGATTAAAACTTAGAGCTGGGGAAGTGAATTTGCAGCTCAGGCAGCCTGTACAAAAAGATAATGATGTTAATTCCTGGGAGCAGTGAGCTGGATTCTGATCAACCTTGTGTAAGCAGGTGTACTCCAGAGATAGCAAGGAGCAGAAAAAAACAGGTTAATTACTATTTTTAGCAATGCAGTAAGGGCAGACTGAACAAGTTAGCCCTACTTCCTTGATATAAGTTAGATTGTGGGTGCTCAGGGAGCATAAGCCTCTGTGATGGCAACTACCAATTGAAATCTCTGCGTGAGCTGGACAGAGGCAGGTTTCATGCACAGAAGAACATACTTAGTCCCTCACTGTGAGAATCAGTCTGTTCCTATAACCTGATATCCCTTCAATGTCCTTCAGGTGCTCCAGACCAAGCTATGCCCTTCTGAGAGGCACCTCGCTGCTAAATGCCAGAAGAGACCTCCACTCAGAGCCACTGCTGCCTCTGGTACCAGCACTTAGAGCCAAGAAAGTAGTTCTCTCTCAGCCTGAGAAATCTTTGGTCTCCTGCGGTCACTCACAGGGCAGGAGCAGGGATGTAAAAAACAGAGGGAAGGAAAAGAACCTGTCCCTAGTACTTCTCTTAATAGAGGAAGGGAGGGAAAGAATTAAAGCAAAACTGAAGCAGATGTACCCAATTCCTTAAGACTGCTTCTAGCAGCCTGGAAGAGTGACTATAGGGCATTGATGAACAGGAGGCCATAATAGCTTAAGGGACACCTGAGATGGAGATAGGTAAGCACTGAGGAGAACCTGGGGAAAGAGAGGATGCTCTTGGTATTAAAATATTTTACTGGGGCCGATATTGTCATCAAGATGTGAGATAACTGTCCTAGAGAAAGCAGGACTCTGACCACCAAACTGTATTAGAGTTACCTTCATGGCCAGGTAGTGAAGTTAGTGATGTGATAGTAAAAACTCTTACTAGGCTCTGTTCTTTTGCACCATCTGGTCACTTCTGTGTAATTCAGAAACATTATGAAACTGTTCGTACCCTCTTTTTGCAAGTTGCAATGCATCTATAGAATGATGATTTATCCTGGTTTCAGCTGGGATAGAGTTAGTTTTCTTCCTAGAATCTGGTACAGTGCTGTGTTTTGGATTTCGTGTGAAGCTAATGTTGATAACACATTGATGTTTTAGTTGTTGCTAAGTAGTGTTTCTCCTAAGTGAATGATTTTTTCAGTTTCTCATCCTCTACTAGAAAGAAGGTACACAAGAAGCTGGGAGTGGGAATAGCCAGGACAGCTGACTTGAACTGGCCAAAGAGATATTCCATACAATGGGAGGTCATAGTGTATAAACTGGGAGGAGATGGCCAAGGAAGACAGTGGATCACTGCTTGGAGACTACCTGGGCATTAGCCAGCAGATGATGAGCAACTGCAGTGTGCATCACTTGTCTTTTTTTTTGCTTTTATTTCTTTATCTTTTTGCTGTGTTCATTTTTGTTATTATAATAATGAAAGAGTGCTGGAGCACCTCTCCTGTGAAGACAGGCTGAGAGAGTTGGGGTTATTCAGTCCAGAGAAGAGAAGGCTCTGAGGAGACCTTATTGTGGCCTTCCAGTATCTTATGGGGAACTACAAGAAAAGCAGGGAGGGACTTTTCAGGATGTTGGGTAGTGGTAGGACTAGGGGGAATGGAGCANCGGCAAGGAGGAGCGAGCAAGTGGCTGCATGGTGGTGCTCAGTTGCTGGCTGGGGTTAAACCATGATATGGCGTCTTTCTCTCTATTATCTGCTCCAGTTGTCTTTACAGACCTAAGATACCTTGCTGAACCAGAGTCTCTTCTTAGATAAAATTATCATGGGAGCAAAACATGTTCTTTGTTCTTCCTCTTGCCTGGATTTCTTTTAGTGAATGGGATGGAAAGAAGGCTCCTTACCTTCACAAAGTGCTTTTTTCTTTGGTAGGAGTACAGGTATGTGAGACTCTTAAGGCCTACAACACCTCATCTGAGGGGGTTGAATCTACTGCAACTTTTGTTATGTGCAAAGTGGGACAGTGTCAGTTTGTGTCTAAAGCCCATCCAGTCTTCTCCACAGAATGCAGGCTGGAGGGGGGAAGGTGCTCTTAGGCAGCATTGTGGTGTGCAGCAAATATTTCAATGCAAGATAACTCTCTACTACAGTTTTGACTAGCAAATTACTTAATACACATATTTATTCTTCATGTAATTTTATAGAGTCTTCCAGAATGCCTCAAACTGTGGTCTTGGGTCTATTAATAGTCTGTTAATTAATGAATTCTGGAGGGATGACTGCTAAGGTGATAATGGCCACTGTTTATTTCTACTTGCTAAGCCATATAAAAAGAACTTTTATAATACCTCAGATCTTGACCTGATAGTTTCTGTGATTGCTAATAGTCACTGACAGCGGGATATCAAGCAGGCCGTGGAAGAAGTTTGTGAAACTGATTGTTTCAAAAGACTTCTCCTAAATCAAACCCAGAAATTATGCAAAGGCTGAATGCTCTTGCCTCCCTGATGGGGGACAGACTTAGAGTAGCTCTTTGCAGCTCTACCCATGTCAGTTCAGCTTCCTGTGCTTGGTGATGGATCAGCTGCTTGCTCTAACAGTTAAAGGTGCAGCTAGGGCTAAAGGTGCTGGTGGCTTGTAATCAAAAAGACCATGTCTTTTTGCAGAGGAACGGAAAACGTGTGTTTGACAATGTCTGAAACTGCCTGACAGCGTGCGTTATCAAGGAAGGCTTGATATCTGTATCCACAGATAGAAACAGTGGCATCATTCTGTTGGGGATTCAGTCTGTTGTTGCAATTCCCACAGTGTGTTGTGCTGCCTCTAACATGTGGCTCCCTCCCTGCCAATAAAAATAAATATCCATATGAAGTTCGCAGGCAAGAGAATTTGTTTCATTTGAATTTTTTATGAGTTTGCCATAGATGTGCTCATTCTGTTTTTCTCTTCACTAAATTTTCTGAAAGACCTCATTGACTGTCCACGAGTTTTTCTGAGACTGGCCAAGCTGAGTGGCTTCTCTAGTTAAAGGTCCCTGTCAGGGGATTCTCAGAGAGGTGTTCTGGCAGACGCATAGCAAAGGGAGATCTTGTCAGCTGCATAAGAATTAGAATTACTTGAGTTGTTTTCTAATGGCAGATTTTCCATCAGAAAATACAATTTTGAAAACTAGACTTCCTGTGGGAATATATCAATTTGCACAAAATACCGGGGTCTTTATCAGTCTGGGAGAAAAACAAAATGAAATGTTTTGACCTTACTATGCTGAAGCATTTGGATCGTTTACTTTATTTGCAACCAGACGACAGTATTCTTATTTTTTACAGTATTATTTTTACAGTATATTTTTACTCTATTACTGTAAAATTTATGCAAAACACTTAAAATTTAATTTATTTACACAACGGCATTTGCTCTCAAGCTATTTTCCTATACAAGGTTTTATTTCCAGGAAACTTCATATTTATTCTTGTTCATTCCAGCATATGGCATGGAAAGGAAGAGAAATGCAGTTTCCTGTAAAGCAGAAATTCAGACTGCTGCTCAGATCCAGCACCTATTCAGTACCACAGGCATTTGAAAGACCAACTGGTGCATAGCTGGAATACTACACAAAGCAAGCAAACAAAAAACCCCAAAGGCTGAAATCTGTTCCCAGTAAATATTTGAGTAATTTCAAAGTATTCATCAGCTGCGGTCTGTCCATGAACAATTTGCAAACAGCCAATAAGTGCCAAATTTCACAAACAAACTGTTCATTGCAAATAGTTTGCCTCTCTTCTGTGTCTGAGATGTGTGTCATTAAGAAGCCAACTGTTTTACTTAAGCCTTTTACCTCTGATGTAGTGAAAAACTGTATGTGAGGAGCAGGACAGTAGAGTTTAAGGGAAATGATAATTCAAAGACCTTGCTTAGACATTTCTTCATAAAAATAGTTACTGCTTTTTATCCAAGAATTCCCAAGCCCAGTGAGTATCATTACTTTCACATTAGTAGCAGAAAAAAAAGAAGGCAAAAGGAGAAGCTACACAATTTATCTTGGGTCCCACTGTAGATAAGAAGAGCTGGATATGGAATTAACTCTCTCAAGTTCCAGGTCACAAACCAGTATCTATGGGATTGTAAGTTGGCTTTTATTCATAATGGGTATTAGTTTGGCGCTCATCATAGAAGGTGCTGTATAACTCAAAATAGTCAATTTACCAGTTTCCATAGCAGACTTACAATAGACGTCTATATACCCTTATCTTTCCAGATGCAGAAAATGAAGCATAGATTGCAAATTGTTTTACAGCGTTTGGGGCTGGCAGTGCTGCCTCAGCCTTTTCTGGCCTCCTCCTTCTTAATTTGTCACTCTTCTCATCATCTCTAAATTCACCTTTAGAGCAACTGCCTAAAGTACTTTGATTTCTAGATGTGCGCGCAGATAAAACATTCCACGCTCAGAGACTAAAGGTAAAACTGAAAAAAAAAAGCCTCAACGCTGAAGCACCTCACTGAAGGCAGCTGGTGATGATTCCTCCTTGATTATTGCTTAAGGACTGCTATTTGCAGGGACCTTATCCCAGGAGGACTTTCTTGGGGAAAAGCCATGGGAGGAAGTCTTCTTGAAGAGGTGTCATCTGTCATGACAAGTTGCCTGTCCTGATGAGTCTGGTGCTGAGACCGCGTTATGATGACTGATGAGGCCGTCTGGAGCAGTTAACTCAGCCATTTGTAATCATTTCTCTTACAGGCCTCTCAGTAATCTCTTTGGGAAATTCTTTTTGAACAGCGCAGGTTCAGGGGGGAGAGGAGAAGCGAAGTTATTTCTCTTCTGCGGGAAAGGATTTAGGTAGACATAAACTTGGGGGAAAATGAAAAGCAAAAATAGGTATAAAGTATTTTTCCACCCTTCTAGATATTCCTGCAAGGCTATTTTGGTTTATTTTTGTGTAGATGAAAACCCCATCCACACGCTGGCTCTGTTCCAGATGCACAGAATTTCACTTTCTCAAGACAGAGTGAAGTCATTTGGCAGAGAGGGCTGGACTACCAGAAGTGGGGACCTCTAGGGAGAAGGACACAGTAAAAGATGTTTTCTTTTCTAAACTTTCCTACCATTTTGCAATGTGAATTTGAGCATGTAATTTAATCTCATGGTTCCTTAAGACCCTTACACATAAGAGGTACATAATTCTGCAACAAATCCATCATGTCCAGGTTTTTTCCATGTGGTTCAGGAGTTCTACTAGTTGTTTTACAGCTGCTTATGTTTCAGCATCTTATAGGCCAGCTTTTCAGCCCAGCCCTTTTCACTACATCTGAGGAAGGCTGTAGTAGTATTTACAGTATCACAGTATCACC
>WEIS01022867.1:0-16894 GCA_013389965.1 Todus mexicanus | reverse complement strand
TTCTAGAAACTGGACGTGTTCTCTGTGTTGTCTTTCTTTGCACAAGATGTAAAATTTTCAAAAGCTTCAGAGTAATGTATATAGGCAGGAGATGTCCCTAGCAAGCTGGCATTGATCGTTGGGGAGAATTGGACTCCACGATGACAAATAATATTGCAAATGTACGTCCAGTTTTTCTTCTCTCAGAATGCCTCGGTCATCACTTGTGCAGGTTCTTTTGAGCTCGAAGACCCAAAAGATACTGTCCAGGGGAACTGGAACGCACGATTTTTTATGAGGAAGAGACTTTTAATTCTTCAAAAGTAACTTAAAGTACAGTGGGAGTTAATATCTGTAAAAAAAACTCTGAAGAAAGAGATTCTGCCTACCCCCAGCCATGATCTCTCATTCCCTGTTCATTTGGATTGTCTTTATGAACAAATGCTCTGGCACAATGAGAGGGAATGTTAAATGAGGCCACTCTGTTCCTGAGCATGTTAATATTGTTGTGACTCAGTCCTTGAGGCCAGTGCTTTCTGAGCTGAAGGAGGTCACTGACATACGGCTTTTGAGAAGATATTTCGATGACTGAGAAAATGACAAGGTCAGTGGTTTGCAAGCTACTTAGACATTGAGAGGCAGGTATGAACAGCCTGGAATACTGTAAAGTGAGCTGTTTTGATTCAGCAATGGCCCTGCTGCTGAAAGGGCACTCACATTTTTCATGAGGATTGTACAGCTGAGAGCGAGTGACATTTTTTCCACTTCAAATTGATTTCTGTGTGGTGTTTTGTTGCACCATGCTAGCCATTTGCAGCACGAGGAAATTGTATTTCATGCTGAATTGTCCCAGTTTCATTATATGCAAATGGTGTATACATCTGATTTTTTTTTTTCTTTTGCCATATTCAGGTATTTCAAATCTTTCCTCATGTATTTATTGCCTGGATATGAATGTCTTGTGCTCTCCTACTCTGGATATGGTTAAAGGGCAAAGCCTGATTTTTTGACAGGTAGAATGTGTCCTCGTCACTAACACTAAATAGCAGATAACTTTTTTCCCCCATTTTATTACAGTGATGTCAGGAAAACATTCTGGAGTGAGTTTGGTGGAATACTGTGAAAATTATTGAGGGATTGCAGCATCTGTCAGAGGAGGAGAGGCTGAAAAAGCTGAAATTGCTTAGTGTCAAAAAGAGAAGGCTTGGGGGAGGGGGGAAAATCTTCTTAATCTGTATAAGTATGTGTGGGAATGGAGTAAAGACAGAGCCAGGCTCTCTTTAGCGGTATTCGTTGACAGGACAAGAGGCAATGGGCACAAATTGAAACAAAGAAATTCCATTTAAACATTAAAAAAAAGCAAACAAACTTGTTTATACTAAAGGAGCAGTCAAACACTGGAGCATGTTGCTTAGAGGGGCTGTGGAGTCTTCATCCTTTGAAACCCAAGTGGAACGTGGTCCTGGGCAAGTTGCAGTAGCTGACCGTGCATTAGCAGGGCACTGGACTTGTTGATCTCTAGAGGCCCCTTCCAAACCCAACTATTCACATGCTGAAAGTTAGGAAAGAGTCCTAATGCATCTTTGGTTTAAAAATATCCTTGTAAAAGGCTAAATGTGAAAACTTCTATCTGAAAATGTAAAAGGTAGCCCGGGTGCAAACACAGCGATGCTGATGGTTTTAGTCTTGTTCTGGCACGATTCCTAGCAAGTGCGTGCAGAGCTCCTGAGCAGCAGTGTGCTACAGTGCCCTTGATGTGCTGACAGGAGCTTCCTCTCCTTTCTGTCAGGCCTCTGTGGAGCCTTTTTTATTACTCTCGCAATGTCTGTCAGAAAGAGGGACGTGAATAAAGGCCGGCTGATAGGAGCTCAGTCCAGAGGAAATGGAGGTGGTGCAGGTGTGCACTGAGAAGTACCCTAGCAACTTTACAAAGGGAAAGCACTGCCTTAGCACCCTCTAGCATCCCCTTAGTTACCTCCTGTTTTTGTTTGGCTGTCTTCCAGCCTGCCTTTGGCTAGAAAAGCAGTTCCCAGACTTTTTGATTGTTTTTTGTGTGGATCATTAGGAAGCAGAAGACAGAATTGGGGGCTGGAGTAAAGTCTGTCTGATGTGGTACACCTTTTGTGCCAGGTCGAGTGGCTAGAAAGGGGCAGCAGTGGAACTTCTCAGAACAATTTTAGGACTGGGTGTGACATTGACTGGACACTAGTTTTAGGGTTTTGTTTGAGATCAAAGGGGTCCTGTCCAGGCGCAGGGTGGACTAGATTTACTTTTTTCCTTCTGCTTTTACCTGTATGAATTCACATCTTCCCTAGCCAGTGTTCTTTTCAGCCAGTCCCAGAGCATATGAAGAATCTTATGTATTTTATGCACCAAAGAGAGACTAGCTATAAAATTGCTCTCTTATCTTTCAGCCAGTGGACAAGCGACAGGCTTTGGTTCGGCAAGCGTCTATTGTTAACATGGAAAACTTCAAAAGGCAATATGCCAGAAGGCGATGGAAGGTATGACAGTGAGCCTTCAATCCGTCTCACGTAAGGCTTCCCAAGCCTGATGGGATCGGAGGGCATGATAGAGCTTGAATGTAAAACTGTAATATGCAGTAGATAAATGAAGTGAGTTTGGATATGTCTGCATTGCCTATGTGTGGCCAAATTCTCTTTCTTCCCTCTCTCCGTAGCTTTCTTACAATATTGTCTCGTTGTGCAACCGGTTATCTCGTTCGTTGGTGAAAAAGGTCCTAATGCAAGATGAGAGTTTGGTAGGTACATTTCTCTGATGGGAAGAAGAGAATGAACAGTTTTAATGTGCAGTATTTTTTGCTGTCCTTATCTGGATTTACAGCCCAGCGGCGTGGCAATGCTTTTGATGGGAAACCAGACTGGGACTGTGGCATCCCTTGTGTGACTTTAGTCCTGCTCTTAAGTTATGTTACTGTGACAGAAATGTTGGCCAGTAAACCCCTTAGGTGCTAGCCACATTTATTCTGTAAAGGAGCAGTGTGGAGGCTGCAAATTGTTTGGATACCACAGCGGTGCCCATGCTGCCTGTCTGAGAAATGAGCAGTGGTGGAGAGAGCCTGTGCTGCTGCTCCTGTGCCCAGCTGCGTGGTGGAGGGTTGGGGGACCTCTGCAGTGCCTGTGACCTTCTGGAATGGAACTCTGTGAAAGTTCTGTTAGCTCTCTTTTTCTCAGTAGATGATGGACTGATGATATCAGGACATCATATTTAGGAGCATGGTATCTCATTTATGTGACTGAAATGTTGTGACCTTTCTATTTCAGAGAAACTGTGAAAGTGACAGTGAGGATCTTTCCCAAAGAAAAGCCACTCACCAGAGGAGGAGCAGCATATCGTAAGGTAATGAGGATTCCACAGGCAGCAGACGGAGGAAACTTTCATCCTTGCTGGAAAAAGCAGCCCTGACGGCAGACCGTGACTTCTTGTCTGAATCCTTGGTATGATGCTTCTCACTTCTGAAACAACAGCTGGATGATGTTATTAAACACCTGCTGAGCATTTTGGAAAATTGGGGATCCAGATTCCCAGGGAGATGCTGCAGCACAAGCACTGATTGGAGTGTTTATATGTTGAGCGCTTTGGTGATACTTCAATCTATTTGTGATATCAGCTGCACTCGGGATGTAGGGTTCCTACTGATACTCTTCTACTGCAGAGTAATTCACATTCCACACAGTGATAAAGACTGTGTGTGTTAATTTCAGTCAGGGAAATTGTTATCAAGTTTTAAGGAAATTTTTAAATACTATTTTAATATTTGTTAATAGAATAAATATGGAAGATACCTGACAGGTTTTTTCAGCTGTGCGCACTACTCTGTTGCTGCTGTTACTGAAAAGAACATATCATAGCCTTGAATTCATGAACTAGCAGCAAACAGTTCTGTACTGTGGGAAGAGTTGTTCTCTGGCCAGTGTCTCTGGCTGAAGACTGACACAACTGTCATTGTCAACTTGAGTATGACTGATCCTGGCCACTGAGAGGATGAAATAGGCCAAAGACAATTTTTGGATGAGAAAGAGAACAAATTCAGTAGTGATTTGCACACACCCAAATACTGTGTTTTGATAGAGTGGTGGAAGGATGCTTCACCACAATAGAACACTTAAACACCCAGCATAGATGAAGAAATAGTCTTCGTTAGACGTCGTCATTGTTTTAGCTTATTGTCAGGAAGTTAGAGATTCATTAACACCTATTTGTATAGGTGCTGTTTACATTTAACCCAAACTGCAAACACGTGTGTTTTATTCAGGGGCTGGTATCCAAAACTGAGGAAGTAAGCACTTTGATATTGATGTAACGTCTTTGTGCTGGGAAGTTGCATCATTTAAACTGTATTAGATTCTAAGCCACTATCGTTCAATTGGTACCAAAAAATGTTCATAGACTAGGTTATTTTTTTAATTTAATATATTAGTTGTTAGAAGTTCATGTTTATTTTGCCATTTAATAAATTACAAATCAGAAAGCAAGCCTACAGGTACAGATTGACAGGGAAACTGGTTTTGTTTGGCTTTATGGTTGTCACTTCTAGGCTGAGATTTTAGAGCCAAAGGTGTGAACTGCTGTTCAAAACTAGTATCAGATTAATTCTGCCTGGCTCTTAGTTTCTAAGAAAGAAAGAAAAATATGCTTTGTTCATTTGTAGCTTTGTATCCTTACTTAGGCAGAGACTGAAATGCAGTTGATGAGAGTGTTTCTGTGAAAGGAAGGACATGTGAGAAGCACTGGAGGAGAGAGGGAAAAAGAAGGATTTGAGGGGAGAGATGTAAAATGAAGGAGATGGTGGGAGGAAAAAACATAGTGGAGAGGAATGAGTATGAGAGGGACGTACAGGGAGAAGAGGTGAACCTGGACTGGGAAGGTTGAAGGAAGGGAAAGAGAAATGTAGGCATGGAAATTGTGGAAGCAGGAGAGGGAATATTTTGGCAAATATGGAACTGCATTTTGATACTATTTATTTAACTTCCTTTTATAAGCCTGTGATATGTGCCTGGCCAAAGGACAAGGAGCAGGGTGTGGGCTTCACTTCATGTTCAATTAAAAGGTGTATTTCTGAGCTTTCTGTGTAATTTTTGATGCAGAATCCTCAAAAAGTGCTGTAGTAATGTATATATTAAGGGGGAGCAGTAATGGGAACAAGTATAGCTCCAGTGTCTGGAGGGAATCTTTCATAAATAGAACCCTAAGAATATGCATTTGGATAAAAAACTGCCTAGCTTACCTACCAAATTTTGCTTCTGGCTTTCCCTGTCCCATGTGTTACCATTAGTTCATTCCCCGAGCTATGGAAAGCCAAATAAACTCTGAGCCAGTGGTGTTTTTCTGAATTCCCGCAGTTTCAAAACAGCTTCAGTTTCCAAATTGGAGATTGTGGCATGTGTATATAAATTGCACCACTGAAAATTCAGCCCTGGCTGTCAGATCGTTGAGTCCGGAATTGTGCTTTCAAGGAGATGAGGTCATTTTTCTTACATGAAATCCTAGCAACGACTGAGCAAGATGGGATGCAGTAGAAAGGCAGACAGGATGTAAGGCAGGATGAAGCCATAAGCTCCACCTTATTAATTCTATCTTAATAAAAGGTGTAAGGTAGTGCTTTAACAAAGGCATTACAGACACCTCGTGGTGCTTGGTCTTCAGTCATGTGTTTGTGCAGGTCAGCTTGGGACAGGAGCGCTGGCTCACTCACGGGAGAGTGCCAGGGCTGGCCCTTCTCTAGGGCACTCGGTCATTCTGTAGCTTCCCACGGCTCCCAAGTGACGGGGAATTCGCTGCCCAGGAACCACAACCAGCAGGACGCTGTCAAGCCAAAGAGTTCCCTGGCTGCTCCAGACAGGAGCACGCTGTGAGTGGATAATCTGTTGTTCTTGGGACTCGTTTTTGTGATTTATTAGGAAATTTGGCAGTGTTTTTCCAAAGGTGGTGTTCTCCGTATTTATCACCTGATCTATTCCATTGAGATGGAAGTTCAGCTCTGCTTCAGGGAGGCGCAGTCTAATTAAACTCTGTTTACAGCACTGAGGGACACGTGTTCCTCAGTGCAGGGGTTGGTTTCATGCTTTACCAGCGGTGGTTTTTGAAGAACAACCGTAGAGGTTTCTTTTATTAAGGAAAAGCCCCCAAATGACACCTGGAAGGGAGGGGCAGTGGTGGGAGGGGAGATGTAGCACACTGCAACAAACCATTNCGCGGCCTGAGCGGCACCGGAACCCGGGGGGCAGCCCGCGGCCAGTCGGGGCACCCCGCGATCAGGGGGCACCCAGGGGGCACCCCGCGNTTGCTTGGGGGGAGAAAAAAAAAATATCTATTTTCTGTTTATTATTTTTAAGCGGTAAAGAACCTGGAGATTAGCGAAGTGATAGTCTGAAAAAATCCCACTAGGACTGGTTTTATTGTTATTCTAGTGGAAATGTTTTTAAATCCGTGTGCCTCTATTTTTATGAAGAGAAATACTGATTTTTATGTGCCTGGAAATAGCACGGACTGTCAAAAAAAGCCAAATGTTTTTGTTATTCTGATTTGCTAATAAAGTTTTGCAAAGCAGGACGAGTGTCNGGGGCCCCCCGCAGCCAGGGGCCCTGCGCCGCCCCAGCGTGTCCGGCAGCCTCGGGCAGCGAGGTGAGTCTGACCTCTGGCCCTGTTGGACTGCATTTACTGTGCATCTGGTGACTTTTTGGCTTTTAATAAGAGGTGGTATTGCTATCCACATTTGCACGTACATAAGGAAAGCTGTGTGTGCTATGAAAGGAAAGAGATCTATAGAGCGGCTTTCGCTTGACAACTGAAGAGGACTCAGACATTTCTTTTACCTATTTTCCACGTGGTCGCTCTGTAAATTGGCTGACATTCTCTGTATTTTTCGCATAAATACGTCTACTCTGTCTTCATGTAAACCTCGATCAACTTAAATGCCCTCTGTGCTCGAGTGGTTATTTTCTGCATGTGTGTTTCAGTGAGAAGAGTTAAAGGCAGTGGGGAGCCAGGTGCACCTTATTGCTGGGCAGCAATTGCCTGGCACCATCACCTGGAGGTGATGGAGAGCCTGAGGAAGCAGCGTTACGGCAGGCTTCGTGCAGCTGGGCTGCAAGAACCCCAGTCCTTGCGGGCAATGCCAGAGCTGTGCCCCAGCTGGAGTGACCGGGTGCGTTGCCAAGGCTCAGGGCAGAAGTTTGGTCTGAGGCAGAGCTTGTAATGAGGTGAAGACGTGAAGGTTTCAGATGGACGAGAAGTCACGTCCCTTGTCAGAGTGAGTGACTTTGCTGAGGGAAGGGCAGTTTGAGAGAAGCCTTGGGGAGCTTCGGTAGGGTGGGGAATGGGCTTTGTGACAAGATGGACAGGAATGGCTGACCTGGCTGGGGATCTGGGGCGGTGTTTGCACAGCAAAGCTGTGACCATGCCTTGCGCACAGCGTGCTCCATGTCAGAAACACGGGGCTGTTGGGTTGTGAAGGTGTGCAATAGCACGGACCTTTGGCTCTAAGGGCAGCTCAGCGTGCCAGAGACTTCTCAGGGTTCTCACAGTGTCAGTGCTGGTGCAGTTTGCTGTTATTTTTGAGGGGTTAGGTGAAGAGACTGTCACTGAGCATTAGATTTCTGTAGTGGTTTGCTACAGTGTGTGACCATCAGTCGCAGAGGTGTAACATTTTCCTGTGCTACTTGAAGCTCCGCTTAGTCACAGGCCTTTGGCAGGTGCCAGGTAACTGCTCAACGAAGTCAAGTAAGAAAAGTTGTGTCACATAGTACTTCTTAAAACACTTCTTTTCCTTAGAATGAGCTTTGTGAGCTTTGTGCAATACTTTGTTAAAAATGAGTAATTGAGGTATCCTGTAGTAGTGTCTGTAAATTGTCTTAATATATACAATTATTTGGGAAAAAAAGCACTTTTAAATAGTTCAGCTGCCTTTAAAATCTTTTTGCTGTCTGTGTAAAATATGTTGTAATGTATTGGTATGGAATTTGAATTACTCTGCCAGGAATAAATCCTACAGGCATGTGCAGGACATCTGGAAAGATTTAAAGAAGGCAGATGTGTAATTGGAGTAGATGCAAACCCAGATACTGGGGACAGATCACTTATCAACACTGGTCTGTGGTACTGGGGCCCAGAAGTGGACCCTGCTATTTCACAGAGTTGCAGCTGGGGCCCAGGGATGTGCTGTTACACAAATACTGGCCTAAATGTATTTATGATTCATTTTTTATCTTGAAGATGGAATCCATAGAGCTATTCCATTTGACAAGCATGATATTGAGAGAGAGATATTATGCAGAAGAACATAGGATTTTCTGAAGCTATTAATGCAAAATCACTATAACTGTATTGTAAATGGTAAACGAAATGATTGATTAGTTAGCAGGGCAAGCTGTATAGAATGATTTAGATCTCTAGTTTTGGACTTTCTAGAGTATGTAAGGCAATTGATAATTTTCTTGGAGAGTGTCTCCTGGTGTTAACTTAGGGAAAGATAAGAATAGTCATGCACATGGAAGTACAAATACCTTGGCTTTTGCCATAGTCAATAGAGCTTCTCCCAGACCACAGTCAGAGGAAGCTGAGTAATGCTGCTCACAGGAGGGGAATCGGTTTTCTGCATGTAGAGATGTCTCTGTTGTGCGCAGCGAGGTTAAACCAGGTCTGTCTGTAAGCTTCTGCTCTCTGGAGCAGTAACTACTTGTTTCCTTCCTGTAGTTTCTCTTTGCAGTTCGCTTATACCTACATTGCAGTCCTGATTGCCTGGGTCTCAATGCTCAGCATCAACTGATGTAAACTTCTTTTGCTTTGCAAGCTGAAGCCATTTAGCCTGCAGTGGTATCTGCTTCCAGTACATTTTCAGCTAAAAGACACAGGTTGTTTTTGTGTGGCTAGCAGAGTTGTCACCTTTTCACAGCTGAGTGCCTGAATCACTGAGGTCACCTCAGAATGCTCACCCGTTGTGGCCTCAGCAGCCGCCACACACAATACAGGAGCAGCAGCGCCTCTTGTAGCCATGTTGAGTGAAAGACTTGGCGTGCCCACAGGGAAAGGCTGGTGCCTGATTCTGGGGGACAGAGCAGGGCTGCCTCCAGACAGAGGTAGACACTTTCCCACAGTCTAGTACAGCACCGAATGAAAGTAGCCTCGCAAAAGAGTTAGGTTTCAGGTATGCTTTTTTAACGAACCTCCCGTTGTGTCTTTTTGGGGTAATTCCACGTTTATTGCTCTGCTTCTGTGACCGCCTAACTTGGTTCAGGTATGGAGACAGTATAGGTGCTTTCTGCCAGCACCGGGCAGAGGGAGGGACTCTAAACACCTACTACATAATGCCTGGAGGGTGTACCCAACCCTCAACACCCTTCTGGTTTTGTGGCAAAGCAGAGACTTGTGCCCAGTCCATGCGCTACACTGCAGCCTGCTTTTTTAAATGCTGCATTCTGTTGCTGGCTGGATTTGTCTTTGCCCTACAACTGAGGAGAGAAGAGAATAATTGGGGGAGGAAAGAGTTTGCTTTCCTTCATGGTTGCTGGTTCTCGATACAAGCTGATAATGTAAAAGGGATCTGAGAGCCTCACTTGACAGCTACTGCCATGGTAGCCTCATTTCAGTCTGGAGTCCTCTTAGCAAAGTGGTGTCAGATAGAATTTGCTTTCAGTCTTCGCTACTGAGTGCGACCTTCTTTACGAGTCCCAGCATCTGAAGGGCTGGGGAGTGTGCACTAGTCATTTATTGTGATTCTGTGAGTCATCAAGGACCCAGCAAGAATTACGGAAATTCCTTTTCTGTCATGTTCAGAATGATTTGAAACCTATGACAAGGTTCTGAAAAGCAGCTGAGTTTTTGTTGTTGTTGTTTTTGGATGGGGTTTGTGGTTTGTTTTTTCATGGGGTGGATTGTTTTGTTTGTGTGTGTGTTTGGTTTTTTGCTTTGTTTTGTTTAGATGATGCCGAAAAGCATTCATTGTCTTTCCGGAATGACACCTCCGGGTGTTTGGCTTAACCTGGTGGCAGTACGTCACTGCACTTAGTACCTGAGATATTTTATCTCACACTACCGGGACTGCAAGATTATTCCCAAGTGTCTGTTTCATGGGGTTTTAATGCATTTCAGGGGGTAGGCAGCTTGTTGGATATGCTAATTAAGCAATTGTAGGATTGCACCAGGGGTTTTGAACATTAGCACATCTCAAAGTTGCTGGTTTGTTTTAGTGGAAGTTCCCACAGCCTCCCAAGCATGGGTGGGATGCACCTGAGGCAACACGGAGCGCATACCGTAGCACAGATGAAGTGCTGGAGATAGCTTTATCAACAAGGTCCATATGTTCATAAGGAAAATCTGCCAACTTCTACTCTTCATAAAATACCGTGGAAAAAAGTTACGCGGTCCTCATGCAAATGAAGAGTCTGGTTTTGCCGTGCAAATGCCAGGGAGACATAAAATGTAAGTTCAGTGGATATATTCTACTTAGGGGTATATTACTACAGGATGATTTGGGGAAGATAGGACAGGGGAGGCAGGGCCTGAATCACTTGAAACAGCAGTGGCCTGCTGGAATATCTGGAAGGAGAAGACCTCTGAACAAAATCTCTCGGGAACAGAATGAAGGTAAACATGCTAGTACACTTCTAAATCATCAAGTGAGATATGTTTTCAAGACCATGTGAGTTCCTTTCTTACTGTCTTGCTTTTGAAGTTCTTGCTCTCTTCTTCCCACAGCAGCTTTCTTGCCCTGTTCTCCCCACCCTAAACTGTACTCCCACTGGGAGAATTGCAGATGGTCACTCTTTGTTTTGAAAATCTTTTTGAGAAGCTACAAAACTGTTCCAAATGTGACTGAGAATTTTTTTCCATTAATGATGATGAATGTACCGTTCTGTTTCATGGCTTTGACTCCGCTGGCTCCACTCCAAATCCTAATGCACTTTTCAGCTGAGTTCCACGTTTGAGAAGTTCAGGTACCAGAAAGCTGCATGAGCCAAAGAAGCATGTGGGGTAATAGGGGCTGCTTCACCACGGGACATTACACCCAGCCTGCTTCTCTAGGGTTACAACTGGCTGTGCAAATAATTTATGTCCTGTGCTAAAAGGTAGACGAAGTAGGGTGTACTCACACCACCAAATCTATTTGCTGCTAGAAAACTCTCCTAATAAAAACCACAACCACAGGTAATAGAAGTCTTTCCTGACAACTTCAACCTAAAGTAGAAACAAAACAATGCCTGAATGTGACAACAATGGCACTGCTGCCTGCACGTTTGGGATGTGACTTTCAGTGTCTTCTGGACAGGTAGTGCATGCTCTTCATTGCACTGGAAGTCTGCCATGCCTCAGCTTCAAGCAGTTTCTTTAATTAAAATACTTATGACCTGCTGTGATCTGAAGTGTCTGTCTCCCTTTATATATATTCCATTTTATTATTACTTTCATTAAAGCAGTTCTAGTCTCCTTTTCTAGTCGATAAGTCTCTCTCTCCCTTATTCCCTTTCTCTTCCCCTTTGGGGAGGGAGAGGGGATAACAAAGAGCATCTATTGTAGGTTTAGCAGGCTGCCCTGACCCTAAACCACGACACCATATGCTAATTCTGAAGTACCTCGGAAACAACACACCATTTACTTGTGATTTTTGTTCAGTAAAAAGGTAAACAGGACTGTGATTTTAAGGAGTATGTGTACAGCTACAAAATCTTAGTCAAGAGCTCTTTTGATCCAAATGCTACTGACATAGCACACTAAAAATTTCTCCGGTCTTCCAATGTCTTAGCTAATAAAGCAGGAAAGAACTTAGCAAATTTGTTATACTATTCTATTTAAAATTTCATACCATGACTGTAACCATGGTATCTGAGCACCTTCTAGTCATGGACAACTTTCATAATGGTGTGAAATACCCTCTAAGGATTAGTACAAAACTGATCAACTTGACTTTTGATTGTTACCGAGATTCTTGCTCAGAAAAATCACTGATCTTCATGGTAAGATTTACATTAATGCTTATTTTTTAATTACAGGATTCAAATCTTAACTTCTTAGTGAACTGTAGCTTCAGGGGAAGTTAAGCATCTGATCAGTTTGTATTCTCTGCAGAATTCACTGCTATGGAAAGCTGCTGGTGATTTGCTAGGTGTTGTTTTTGTTCTCTGATTCAGTATCTTAAAATACTAAGAGATGTTGTGTGTTTGGAGGTGTCCCATCTTTGAAACAATACAAAGCTACAGTGCAGTTGCCCTGTAGCTATCTTGTAAGAATATTTTTTGGCTGGGGTAGGCTGGCCACTTTCCCGTTTCAGTAATTGCTCTCAGCATGCCTGAGATGTGTCCTGCTGCTTCAGTGGGATGTGGTGTCTTCCTTTTGTTTCCTGCTCCATGTTGTCCTGTTGTCATGCTCCCATGTCACTGTTGTGCAGTGCAGCCTGAGTCCTCCTGCTGTAAACCCCATCATTTTCAGGTAGCAAAGGACATTTAGAGTTGAATTAAAAGTCTGACCTTGAGCTCTCTGAAGGGTGGGATCTTGCATCTATTCCAGGTGCTCTTCTGAAGGTCTTTGACCTACACTGCTCTGTCTCCATTTAGATCTAAGTATCCCTGGCCTTCTTTGCGAAGCCTGAGAATCCTTCTCGGTGGCCCGCTTCAAAGGAAGAGCCCCTGTCTGTGCTCTTTCCATTGCTGTTCACTTTCCATCTGTCTTGCCTTAATTTAGACATGGCTGTTTAAGTGTGCTAGAGCAGCCAGGAATGGAACAAGTGCAGGTTGAAGCCTCAAATGTCCCACATTGGCGCCTGGAAAGATGGACGGGCAGGTGTCTGCCCTCCCTGTTATTTCACTGTTGTTTTGCCTTGCTGGCTCCCTGTGCATGATTGCCTGATCTGTTCTCCAGTGCTCAGCTCCGGCACAGCTTCACACCCAGAGTTCCCTAGTAGGGGATGGGACCATAAAATAAATGCAAAGAGCGTGTCCTGGCAGAGGGGTGCTAGGGAGCATCCCTAGCCGGTCCCCACTGTGTCACAGAGTTTCCGCCCCAAGACTGAGCAATAATGGAAAAACAGTAGTCAAATAACCCTCTGAGTTGAAGCATGTATTATATGAGGGAGCTTCCTCTGTGCCCACACCACTGTGACGCTTCTGCTTCTAGACAGGCATGGCGTAGGTGATCACTATTTCTGTCACTGGTTATGCCAGTGTAGTTACAAAAATTGGTCAGTGTTACAGTATCACGTGTTACGCGTTTCCTCTTTACCTTGTCCTTTGAAATCTAGAGGCAGGGTGGAGGAATGTTTCTTTAGGCTACTATCTCTTTCAAGTAACATTCTCCCTTTTTATTAATGCTTTAACAGCACACATACAAATTTTGGTGAGTCAGTGGCTGTAGGCCTGTGCTCTGTTACTGTGCAGCGATGTCTGCAGCGATGGTAGATTTCTTTCTCTCATATTCCTATTTCTGAAATGCTTTCATTTAAATTAGTATTACAGAAACCTCATCAATTCTTGATTCCTGAGTGCAAAGCAAAGAGCAGCCTCTAATTGCTCTGAATAGTTTAGTTCAGTGTGTTACAAACTAAGCACAGAATACATTTTACATGATGCAGCACCCTCCAAACTTAGAATCAGGAATGGTTTGGGCTGGGGGCAGGTGGGCCAGTATGCCCATTGGCCATAAACCAGCACCTAAGGCTGGTTGGGGCGGCTCGGTGTCTGGCTGACCTGTTCGCTGCCCGCTGCGTGGCTCAGCCAGCCTGCCCTGGCGCCTAGGGCTGGGTGCTGTGCTGTACCCTCGCTCTCACCTTCAGGGCCTGCATCCTGGCCAGCAGCAGCCAGTGGTGCTCAGGCTTCAGGGCCTTTCAGGAGCTGGGTTCTCCTGCTGTTTGACAGGGAGGAGAAATAGGCAGCTTGAGGGAATTCAAAATAACATCAAGAAAAACCTGTTCAGTAATCAGCTGAATGCTGAGGGAGGGGTGAGGAGGAGGATCGAATGGAACAGAGCCAGCGCTATGCGTTTGGGCATGGGGATTGATCACATCAAATCCTGAGTGTGTGACCAAGCACATGCTTCTCCTTACAAGAGAAGATATAACTAAAGAATAAACTTTCACCATTTATTTGTTATACCTACTTCAAAATGTTCATGACAGAAAAAGGTGTCTTAGCCACGAAAGCCTGTGTGCAGGAGCTCGCCACAATGCGCTGACTGAATGAGCTGTGGCCAGGAGCAAATGTCTGCTGGTTATCTGTGATTCCATCTGTCAGGTCCAGCAGTTCATGGCACATAGAAATCCAGACGCCTGTGGGCAGGACCTCTAGGCTCTTGGGTTAAAGCCTGGGATTGGGTTGTGGAGACTGGAGCCATATTCCCAGCTCTGCTCTGAGTTAGACCCTGAAACTCCAGAACAGCCTGGAAAGAGTTGCTTCATCTGCCTAGGCTTCATTTTTTGCCTCTCTAAAATGAATATGTTGATGGTGCTCGATGTAAAAGATTTCTTTCCAGTATTCATTTTGAAAGTGCCCTTTATATTTTCATGTCTCTTTTGTGAGTGGGCACTTCTTTTTCCCCGGCAGAACTGAGGTGTTGTAGCAGCCCAAGAAACTACGTGGGACAGAAAAAAACAATGCTTGAACTTCACCAGTCTCTTTCCAAAAAGACCAGTATGAGCACGGTGTTTCTTGTAAAAGTAGAATATTAGATAACATGCTGAGCTGGAACACAACTGTGCTAGACATACTGGGATGAGATAATTATCCTATTTATACCTTGTGTTTTCCTCATCTGAAGGAAAGATGATTCCGTTTGAAAAATGCTTTTTGAGATCTCAAAAGGTAAAGGTGCAGGAGGGTATTATTTGTGTTGTGATGCTTGCTGGAAAAAACCAACACATGAATGCATGAACAAAGGGAATAAGAGGAAACGTGAAAACAATGGGGAGAGAGAAACTGCTTTTAGCCTTACAGAGTAGTCATTGATTCTTGAAAGCAGAAGGATAATTCCTCATTGTACAGCTTTCAGACAACAGCTAGAATATTCACTTCCAGTTGAAGACTAGAAAAATACCAATGAACTGACAGAAGCCAAAGAAAAGTCACTAAAATATATGTTAGGGAACTGGGGTGATAACTAAGAGGAGAAGGGGAAAAAAATACAGTTTAGTGAATTGATGGACTGGAGCATGAGCAAGGAAGTGACATCGCTGTCAGAGCTGGAAAAGGTGACAAACTCGTGAAGAAAAGCGAATTGCTTTCATAGAAGTCAGGAAGTGGAATTCTGGTATGAAAACAGAGTTGTTGGTTTTTCCCCCAAAATACGATTTTAAAAAATCTTTTTTTAATCTGAGGAATGATCTCCTAGAGAAAATGGAAGAAGTCATTGTTCTTAAGAATGCTGAGCAGTGCATTGGAATAGGCTGTACAAAGATGTTTTGCAGTATCTTTCAGGCCTTCAGGCTTCGCGTGGTACAATTACCTGAGTATTGTTGTAACCGTGGTCTTTAAATGTTGTTAGTTTGGAGGGTAGCTTTACCATTTTTATGCATCTGTATTCTGCAGAAAAAATAAAGCAACCACAACTATGAAGTACTTATTTTCCTAAGCTTAATGTTTATTAATGACTTTTATAAAACTAATTGTGTATTCTGACTTACAAAATTAAATGCCTCTTGCTGAAAGAAATCATAAACGTAATCTTACATGGAACAATTACTGTAAAGAACAGTATTACTTTGCATTATGCCCATTTCAGAGAGGAATAAATAGGAAAGGGACTCACTCAAGGTCTGATGGCCTCAATGAAAAAAATGGAAGCTTTCTGCTTAACCGGAACTCTCTACAGAAACTAATTATTAAGGGGTTTTTTCTCCTTATGAAAATGGAGGCTGGATCAGTGCTGTGCTTGTGACTGCATAAACTTTAATTTTAATATTTATTCCTTTTTTTTTTCTCCTTTCTGTAATTTCCTTGAAGCATAACAAAGTGCTTCTAGTGCTTTCTAGTGCTTGCTAGAAAGAACTCAAGCACTAGTGTGCTACTGAGTCCAGTTTCATGTGATGCAACTCTTCGTAAATATTAACTCATGAAATACAGTGGCTACTCCTTTTTGGAACAGCAGTGAGTTTACTGTGCATTAAGTTAATGTGTACAGGCACAGGTCTCTTGCGTACTATATTTGGCAGTCCCCCAGTACATCCCCCTGTGTCCTGCCAAGACTAACCAGTCTGTTTGCTTGTGTTGCTCCAGGGCCATGATAGCTGGATAACCTCTCTGCTCTAAATGCAAAAGGACACCTAGTCTCAGTCTGTTTCCATCTGCATGCTCCAGTAGAAAGCACCAAGGTGATGCAAGCTCTGTGTTGTCTCTTTTCCGTGTTTCCATCCAGAGGTCTTGGTTTGCCTCCCTGACTGAGCAGGAAAGACTATGGAGAGCTGGGGGAAGCAACTGTGACAAGTGCTTTTCTTTTCCTAACTGTACTGCTAACAGGATATGAAGTGAGGATGCAACTGCAGGATTGCGTAACAGTGGTTCTTGAAAGAAAGCAGAGGGCTAGAACTCTCTCCTAAGGCCCTAGAGGTGTTGTGGACAAGTGGTAGGAGCACAGCTGGGGAGTGGCAATCCTACAAGCGGTTACTTCAACCATTGGTTATTTGTTGTTTAACTCTTTCTAGTATCTTTATGCATGTGATTATTATTACAACACAGTATTTAAGTTGTACTTTTTCTGTGCACTAGCTGCTATTGTATTGAGCCAATGTGAATTACTAATCCTTTGGAAGTTCTGATAACCTTCTTGATACATATGCTCAACATCTCTTGTACGGCTATTAGTTTGGAACGAGTCTTGTGTATGAATTTAGGTCTTATTTAGGCATTCATGTATAATGCTTTTATTTTCCCCTTTATATTCTCCGTCGTTGTCTTCCAGTGCAAACCCCTCCTCT
>WEIS01022866.1:99849-114900 GCA_013389965.1 Todus mexicanus | reverse complement strand
AAAAAAACAACAACCCACCCAAAGGAAAAACTGGAGCGAGCAGAATTGCGTGCTTGGGATCGCTCTTCAACGGGGAACAAAGAGCTCGGGGCCATCTGAAGTCACTGGGAGTGGCTGTGCCGCAGCCTGGTGTTGGTGGTAGATGCTGAAATGCTGTGAGCACACACATCCCCCTGCACTTCTCTCCTCCTCCTCCTCCTCCTCTCTCCTCCAGGCTGCAGTGTTGATGGGAGGAGGGCAGGAATGCAGCTGGGCTGAACCTTCTCAGCATTTTTCTCCCTCAGCGTTACCAGACAAGACGCACCTTGGAAATGAAGGGAGAGGGAGGGGGAAAGGACTTTGAGCTCTGGGGAGCACAGGACGAGGCCAAAGCAACAGATTTTGTGCAGTGTGGGGAGCACGCAAGTCCTGTTGATATCGGGACTGATTGTTCAGTTGGTCGCAGGGGGCTGGGTTGTGTTTTTTCTCTGCTCCCATCCTCGGGGTGAAACCAGATCCTTTCTCCTTGACTGCTGCCGCCCCGCAGATTGTGTTCGATGAATGCCACAAAGCCAAAAACGCCAGCTCTACTAAAATGGGCAAAGCCGTGCTGGACCTTCAGAACAAGCTGCCTCGAGCGAGGGTTGTTTATGCCAGTGCCACAGGTGAGCTGCTCTCGGCGCTGGGTGGGTGCGGTCTGTCATCTGAGGACACCCTTGAGACCGGAGCATGTGCTGAGAGGCCACGTTCAGGCGAGAGGAGCTGAACGGTGCTAGAGTGGAGCTGAGGGTGCTGTGATCTTCCCCAAGCCCCGTCACTGCTATTGCTCATGACTTTTGACAAGTCAGGCCGATTTCCCTCCAGTTTAACTGGTTTCTGGCCAGCTCTTGACCTGCGTGGTAATACCCAGGTAGTGGGCAACATTGGGCAAGGTCCTTGGGCCTCCAAAGACACAATGGCAAATGACCGTCCTCTTAAGAGTTGGCTTTACTTGAGTCAAAGTTATTCCCAGCTGCCGTGTGTTTGCTGACCGTAAATTCTGCTCCAACAGGTGCCTCTGAGCCAAAAAACATGATTTACATGAGCCGCCTGGGGATCTGGGGGGAGGGCACCCCCTTCAGAGCCTTCGATGAGTTCCTGCATGCAATTGAGAAGAGGTAAGTCGTGTCCAGCTCCCTTTTCGTGTGGCTTTGTTCTGTGGCAGCCTTTGTTTGGGAAGGGGGTGCGATATCCGAGGGCAGCTTGAGCCAGGAGAGGTGGTGGGTCTGCAGAGACATCTCCCTGGTGCTGCCCTGCAGCAGAGGAACGACTTTCACAGCTCCGCTTTCCTTCCTCTCCCAGGGGGGTTGGTGCGATGGAGATCGTGGCCATGGATATGAAAGTCAGCGGGATGTACATTGCCAGGCAGCTCAGCTTCACTGGGGTCACCTTCCGGATCGAGGAGATCCCGCTGGATCAGAAGTACAAGGTTGTCTACGACAAGGCAGCAAAGCTGGTGAGCTGGTCCCACTGCAGCGGGGTTAATCTGGTGGTTAATGGCGTTTCAAGCACGGCCACTTGGTATGTGGGAGGGTTTGAGGGCCCTAAACGTGGCTGTGACCACAAACTCGGTTTGTTCATGAGAAAGAAAAGGGGTAGAGGTGCTCATGCTGAGCTTATGGAGAAAAATAATGTTTTAACTTTATTGTTTCTACATAAAAGTTCCATATTTGCAAACCAGAGCTAATGCAGAAAGGAGGGAACAACCAGGCTGTTCCCTCAGCCTGACACAGCGACATAAATGTGACGTGAAATTGGATTATCAGCCCCCAGACTGTTCTAACAACCTCCTACCTGGCAGCAATGAAATGAAGACCAAGACACTAACTCAGCCTTTCTCGGTATTGTCCGCAGTGGGAAGAGGCCTTGCTGGTGTTCCAGCAGGCAGCCGACTGGATCGGCCTGGAGTCCCGCAAATCCTTGTGGGGTCAGTTCTGGTCAGCTCACCAGCGCTTCTTCAAGTACCTCTGCATTGCTGCTAAAGTCCGGCGCCTGGTGGAGCTCGCCAAGGAGGAGCTGGCCAAGGATAAGGTGCGGGATCGGAGCCGCTGCTAGGCCAACAACCGTTTCCAAGGGGTTTGTTTGTAGTCTGCAACCGCAGGAGGGTATCTGTTGTTCAGCCTGACTTGAAAGCAATATCAAACTCTTTAGGGATGAGTTTCTCTCCAGATGAGGCAGTATGAAGGGCAGTGTCCAGGTTTCTGGGAACACTCACAGTAAATGATGCTGGGGAGTTAATGTTGCCTCATCTTCCCAGGAGTTACCTGAGGCTGGCTCGTGGTAGATACGGGCAAGCTGATCTGAGAGGGTCCTTAGGGTCCTGGTCAAGCTAGAAGAGGTAGCAGATCCTTCACCTTGAGCTCAGCTCTGTCCTTCCATCCATCTGGATGCAGCTTGGACATTTTAAGCAGAAACTGCTTATTGAAGCCAATTAGCTCCTGTGGTCAGAGTCTTCCTCGCTGTGCTGGGAGCAGAGGAGCGGCTCTGGATGCTGAGGGATTTGAGTGATGGTTCTTCAGCAGGAGCCCTGCTACAGGCCCAACACGTGTTGGGGATGGGGTCTAAGGCGGGTGTTCCTGCGCCTGTGAAGTACAACCTCCTGAGCCGGTAGCTGTTTGTCTGGCTGCGATACACCTTCCCTTACCCCTTCCTCTACCACCCCTCCTGTTTCCCTGCAGTGTATCGTTATCGGCCTGCAGTCCACCGGCGAGGCTCGCACCAGAGAAGTCCTGGACGAGAACGATGGGCATCTAAATTGCTTTGTCTCTGCTGCAGAGTGAGTTAAAAATCCTTGATTTTTCTTCTGGGGCAGGGGGAATCCAGGAGTTATGCTTGGGAAAGCCCTGCCCTGGGGCCGCTTATCCCTTGCAGTTCTTCAGATGCAATTTCATAACACCTTGCCCCCATGAGCTGTCCATGGAGAGGACGCTCAGCTGGGTCCTTGAGGCACCGTTTCTTCAGGGTCACTTTATGACCTAAATCCTGGATTTTGAAGTCTTCTGTGGTCCCAACTTGCATGAACGGCCTGATCCGACTCTGTGCACGTAAAAGACCTGGCAGGTGGAGGAGAGCCAGTAACGTGAGCTCAGATGTGGTTTGTGTGGGTCTGACTGGAAATCGGGGCTGTTGACACTGAAGAAATGAGCAGGAGAATCCCGTGTGATGGCAGAGGCTGGGGTGATCAAGTGAGGCGGTGGCGCTGGAGCAGTGAGAGGAGGTGGTCCAAGGCGTGTAGGTTGGCCAGTGTTTGTGCTTCGAGCACATGTTACGAGGCAGGACCAGCGGCCTGGTTGTGTTACCTTCGTTCTCAGCTACAGGGAGAGGTTGTTGAGCCTGAAGTGAAGGCAGCAGCCAGACTGGTGCTGCCCTTTCAGCAGAGACTGAGGACACGCTTCTCTCATTCCTGCTGCTTTCAGAATGCCAGCCCGTCCCACAAACGTGGCTGTTACTGCTCAGTGGGTGACAAAAGCCTGGGACATTGGGTTGGGTTGTATTTCCTTGGTTCCTATTTTCTTCTGAAGTGGCTTTTAATGCAGGTGAGGCGATGAGAGACACCAGAGACAGCGTGTGCCCAGTTTAGACCAAGCTTCCCTCCCTTACTGATGGAGGGTTTGTGCTGTCTCCAGTCCATTCCTGAAAAGCAAATACCAGTTTGGTGACAGTGGGAGTCTAACCGCTGCTTGGATTTGGTCTCTTGGGTTGGTCTTCATGTCACAGAATTCAGAGGAACTCGGCTCAGGGACCATGAGGTCCCTTTGAGCCTTGCTCTGCTGTCAAAGGAGAAGGGCTTTCTTTGTGACCCTTGACCTCCTCCCCAGTTTTAGAGACAAGATCTCTTTGTTCAGCAGCGTTGGCCAGATAACCGGGTGTCTTCTGGTGCCTGCTGAGCCTCCAAAAGCGGTGTCCTGGTTTTACAGCACCTCAGGGGACTTCTTGAGGGGAGCGTGCTGGGAAGCAGCAGTTGTTTAAAAGATGCCGGGAAACCGGGTTAAAAATAAACGGTTTGTTCAGCAAGTATCAGCCCAACCCTTTGTTTGCAGGGAAGGCAGGGAGAGCGAGTGTCAGGGAGACGAGCAAAGGTTTATGGCAGGGAGGCTCCAGAACCAAGAACGAGTCGCTGCGTTTTGAGCCCAGGGTCAGCCCAGACCAAAGGGCCCTTCCTGGGGCCGTTGCGGAGCAGCCAGCGCAGGGCTCTGCGGAGCGGGGCTGCCTTGGCCTCCTCCAGCCCTCACCCCAAGGCTCTCAGAGCTCCCTCCCTGGTTCCTGAGTCTCCCTTTCTCTCACCCGGGCAAGTTGTCATGTCCATCCCTCTCGGCTGCCGCTTTCAACATTGGTTGTTTTTTTTCACAAGCAGAGCTCATTCAGCGCTGCCTCCTCACGGCACTGGAGGCCCATCCCCACCACCATGATCAGCATTTAAGCATTTGCTCTTTTGTTTGCACAACTGCCCACAGGGACATTTGGGTTCCACCTCTCCTGGTTTTTTTTCCATTCACCCAAAGCCACCACACATCCCTGTTTTGTCCCTGCTCCGTTCTGGGGCCACACGAGCTCCCATCCCATTCATCAGATGACTTGGTGGAGCACTTGTTGGCCAGCCCGGCGGTGGGCTCTGCTCTCAGAGCATGGAGACGAGCTGGGACACTGCGACTTACTGGATTTTTCCCTAGCGGTGTAACAGCTTCGCAGTATAGTGCTTCCATTTAAAACTCCCCCTTCATTGCTCTATAAAGGTCTTGGGCTTGCCACGTGGTAGCGCAGAGCCCCGGCTGCTCTGCTCCCCTTGCAGAGTCTCCCCGAAACGGCCCCGCTCCCTCTGCCACTGCAGAGAACGTTTTTCCCGGTGTTCCGGTGCTTTTCTTGCCCTCAGTGCCCATTTCACTGCAGAGGACCTGCCGGCACAGCCCTCACTCTGCTGGCAGGACCCTTTGGTGAAACACGCTTGGTCCGAGCGGCCGCTGCTCTGGAGAGCCGGGAGCCGTGCCAGCGGCCAGCTCTGGGAGCTGTGGGGCAGGATTTACCCCTCGCTCACGAAATGTGGTGCTGCTGCCTCAAGTACACGTTGCTACGTGATAAACCCGCAGATGTTCCTGGTAGCTAGAATAAATTTTGCATCTTACTTTCAGAGGCGTCTTTCTATCACTAATTCAGAAGCACTTTCCTTCAACCAAAAGAAAGAGAGAAAAAGGAACTGGCATTAAAAGAAAACGTAAGAGCACACTCCGCTGCCCAGCACCTGCCCTCCTGCCTTGCTGCTTCACCCCAGCCACTCAGCTGCTGCTTTCCCTTCTTCCCTTTTCCCCACTTCATGCCTCTCGCTGCTCTCCCCGGTTTCAGTTCGCCCTCCCGCACATCTCCCGGCGCTCGCTTGCTCGCTCTCTTCTGGAGGACGGCAGCTCTGGGTCACTCACCCTTTCCTCCCTCTGACCCACTGCCCTGTCATAGCGTCAGGTCCTCGCCTCCACCACGTGCCCAGTAGCTGTGCCCCTCTCTCCGAGCTGCTTCCCAGCCCAGACTGGGGAGTGGATTGCGCAGGAGTCCCGGCTGTGTGGCCGAAGCTCTCCTGCAGCAAGAGCGGGGCTTCCACTACCCCTTCCTTAGAGCTTTACAGGTGAACTGGGGAAAAGAAATAGCCAAAAAATTGCTTCCCTGCCAAATTATTGGCTGCGGCTGCAGGTGAGAAGAGTTTGGGGCTTTCTCCTCCGGTGGGAGGTGGGGCAGAGGGGACAGCAGCACTGGCAGGCGTGGGGGGCTGGCCTGGCCGGCTGCTGCAGCAGAGCAGGGCTGGTTCAGGAGCCCTCCCGTGTAGCAGGGACACGTCTCGCTGTGCTTGGAAGTGAACAATGTCCCGAAACACCGGCCCCTGCCCTGCAGCGTGTCCTGCACACTGCTCGGGAGGCAGCCAACCCCACGGACCCCCTTCCTGAGGGGTCAGCGCTGCTTAGAGCCAGCTGTGTCTTCATCCCGATGTCTGCAGCTGCCTTCAGCCCTGAGAAAGACGGGCTCCTTCTTCCCTTCTTTCTTCCTTTCTCCCCCTCCTTCCCTCTAACTGCCCCCACCCCACCCAAGAGGCTCTGTCTTTCCAAGAGTTTCCTTTAGGGCAATCTCAGCTCTGTTGTGATTCCTCCTCCTCCCGTCTCTGAGCTGGCGCTCGCTGTCCTGCGCCGCTGTGCCGTGACGCCGGCTCTGCCTTGCAGGGAAGCCCAGGGGCCGCTGCCCCAAGGCGCTGAAGGGCGTGTGTGACCCCGCGGGCATCATCAAGATCAGCGACGACAGCAGCACCGACTCTGACATGGGGCTCGACAGCGACTTCAACTCCTCCCCGGAGTCCCTCTTCGAGACGGACGACGTCATCTTCGTTGAGCGCACCTACAACGGCTTCGCGGCTGACGACAGAAGTAAGCGCCGGGGGAGCTCCTGCCTCGTGGTGGGGAGCTGGGCACAGCACCCACCTCCCGATGGAGGGCACCTCAGCCCTCACCTTCTGGGGGGTCTGACTCAGGGGGTTGCAGAGTCAATGAGCTGATGTGAGGAGACTCTGCTGGTGGTTTCTGTGAATGGTGAAACTCCTTCCGTGCTTAGACGGCTTTACAGCCTTGTCTAGGTTTTGTCCTGTGATGGCCAAACTTGGGCTTGGGAGGTTGTGAACCAAGCCACGGTGATCAGTGAGCAGGAAGAGTTCGCCCTGCTCCTTCCCCCACCAGAACATAGAGTCATAGAATTGTTTGATTGGCAGAGACCTTTAAGCTCATTGAGTGCAACCGTTCCCCAGCCCTGCCGGGGCACCACTGCCCCGTGTCCCTCAGCACCACATCTCCACGGCTTGGAAACCCCTCCAGGGATCAGGGGGACTCCACCCCTGCCCTGGGCAGCCTGGGACACGCCTGGGGAACCCTTGACATTGGGCAAGAAATTGTTCCTCAGCTCCAACCTCAACCTCCCCTGGTCGCAAATTGAGGGTAGTGCCCTCAGAAGCCCTTTGGAGCCTTTTTTTTCTCCCTCTTTTTTTCAGTTTCGAGGTATCTCTAAGCTTCTCCATTTTACACGCAGATACCTTTCACATGCTGCCTTCCCAGAAAGAGATGCATGGCCTGAGAGAGCTGGAGCACGTGGAGAAGATGAAGCAGGACCTCCTCGCAAAAGTAAAAGCACTGGGCAAAGAGCTACCTCTCAATACCTTGGATGAACTGATCAATCACTTTGGCGGCCCGGAGCGCGTGGCTGAGGTAGTCCTCACGATCGAGAGCATGTTTTGGTGGCACTGGGGGTGACAGGGAAAGGGGCCAGCAAAGGGGGTTCTTGCTGGAGGAGGGTCACGGGCGTTCTAAACCCACACGGGTCTCTCCCCTGGGCTGACAGCCTCTCTCTCTCTCCTGTGCTGTGTGCAGATGACGGGGCGCAAGGGCCGCGTGGTCTGCAGGCCGGACGGCTCCGTCATGTTCGAGTCTCGAGCGGAGCAGGGCCTCTCCATAGACCACGTCAACCTGAAGGAGAAGGAGCGTTTTATGAAAGGGGAAAAGGTGAGTCTGGTTCCACCTCGGGAAACCTCCAAACATCGGCCTGGGAGCAAGGATGCTGGGGCAAGGAGGGAAGGGAGGGCGTCTTTGCGTGCCCGTGCCTGGCTCTGCAGCTCTGTCTGTTTGTCCTGCTGGAAGGTGACAAGGAGCCCCGGGTCCCTCCGCGGGCTGGGGAGTTGTGCTTTGGGCTGTTTCCTGAAGCAGTTTTGCAGATTTACAGGGATCTATTTCCCCTTTCTCACTTGTTGTGTCTCTCTCCTTTAGCTTGTAGCAATAATCTCGGAGGCCTCCAGCTCAGGAATCTCTCTCCAAGCAGACAGACGGGAGAAAAACCAGAAGCGCCGAGTCCACATGACGCTGGAGCTGCCCTGGAGCGCGGATCGGGCCATACAGCAGTTCGGTGAGGGCCGGGTGCTCCTGGGCACTGTCCCGTTGGCCCTGGGTTCTCGTGAACTGGGCCAGGGGAGGCTCTGCGGGGTGGGGAGAGACAGCTCATCAAAATGGAGCAGGAAAGAAACAACACTCATCTCAAACTGGGGAGTTGCTCCTCAAGCCAAGAGGGTCAGGGCTATAAACCCGACTCTGCCGAGGTGGCAGCAGCACCAGGGCGCTGAGCGTGGCTGTGCCTCTGGCCTCTCCCCCAGGGAGAGATCTCCTTTCAAAACCAGCCATGACGCGGGAACTTGTTTTGACTCCCGCAGCCCTGCTCAGCTTCCCTGCCCATGCCAGACGGTACCAACCTCTCCTTTCACCCCTGTAGGTCGGACGCACCGATCAAACCAGGTTTCTGCTCCGGAGTACGTCTTCCTTATCTCCGAGCTGGCGGGCGAGCGGAGGTTTGCGTCCATCGTGGCGAAACGCCTCGAGAGCCTGGTAAGTGCCCTGCAGCGGAGACACGACCTGGTGGTTCCAGTTCTCTCAAAGAGCTCCCATTTCGGTGGCCCCACCAGTGTAGCTGGTACAGGGGATTGCATCACCCCAGCTGGAGTGGAACACGGGTGGCTTTTAGCATCCTGGGATTCGGGAAGGGAAGGGAAGAATCCTTAAGTGAGGCATCAGGAGGAGTTTCAGGGCAGCAGAGCTGAGTTCCAGCTGCTGGAATTCCCCCGCTGCTGCAGGGACGCACACCCGTCGGCTTCCGGAAAGCTGATGAAATATTTAATAGAATAATTAATTGGTCTCGGTTTCATTTTTCTTCACTTGTGATAAATCCCCAAGTACTTCGGGGAAGTCTCAATGTTCCGGAGGAGCGCAGCTGCCTCCCTGCAGCATATTCTCATCCCGGCTTTGGCCACTCTCTGGTGTTTAGCAACAGCTAAAAGTACGAACTGTTTGCTTGCTCTGTCCTCCCAGGGTGCCTTAACTCACGGGGACCGTCGGGCCACCGAATCCCGGGACCTCAGCAAGTACAACTTTGAGAATAAGGTAACCGGGGCTGTTCTGGGGCTGGCTCAGCTGAGGAGGGGTTGCAGCAGTGAAGGCTGGCTCAGTGGAGCCGGAGCCAGAGCGAGCAGATCATTGCTGGCATCTGCAGGCAGGACCTGGCCTAGCACCCGGCTCCTGCCGGCAGCCCCTCGGTCAGTCCATAATTGTGTTCTGGGGGAGTCCCCGTGATCCCTGGAGGGGTTTCCAAGCCGTGGAGATGTGGTGCTGAGGGACACGGGGCAGTGGTGCCCTGGCAGTGCTGGGGGAACGGGTGGACTCGATGATCTTAAAGGTCTTTTCCAACTAAAACGATTCTCTGATTCTGTGGCACATTTGGCCACAGGGCTGGGCTGCCTGGGCTGCCCGCGTGGGCTCGTCCTGAGCGTGACTCTCGTTTCCTTTTGCAGTACGGGGCTAAAGCCCTGGACAGAGTCCTCTCCACTATCCTCAACCAGACGGAGAACAGAGTTCCTGTGCCCAAGAGCTATGACAGAGGCGAGGCTGCGTTCTTCCAGGGTAAGAATAACACCAGCTGTGGGCTTGCTTCTGGCTGGGGCAGTCTCAGGTTTGGGTTACCCGAAGAACCGAGCAGAGGTCAGAGGAAACAGCACCAGTGGCTTTAGCAACTCGCTAGTGAGTGAGGCGATTGGACACCCAGACACACATCACCCTGCCAGGCGTGGGGGGAAAATGGGTCTCGGAGAGACCCGGCTGTGAGATACCAACAGCTGTGTGAGGGGCAGCACCCTGCGGGAAAGCTCAAATGCACAAGCTGTCTCCTGCCATTCCAGAAATGAAGCAAGGTCTCATCTCCGTGGGGATCTTCTGCCATCAGATGAAGTACGGCACGGTCTCGGTGGAGAAAGGTACAGGACAGACACACGTGGTTGGGTGGCTTTCGCTGGGAGGGCGCTGGTGGGCTCCGTGCCCCCTGACCTGCCGCGCTCTTGCAGACTGCTCCATCACCAAGTTCCTGAACCGCATCCTGGGTCTGGAGGTGGACAAACAGAACATGCTCTTCCAGTATTTTTCTGACACCTTCGACTATCTGATTGAAAAGGACAAGAAGGAGGGGAAATACGACATGGGCATCCTAGGTACGGAGAAAGAGGGGTGGCCAGACCTCTCCCTGCTGCACCCCGGAGGTTCCATCTCCCTCCCTGTGCTCACTGGTGACTGTTCCATCCTGCGTTGTCACCGTGGCCACCTCGGGCACTGCAGTGGCCCCACGTAGCCCAGATCTTGGGGCTCTTGCAGAGAGGGGAGGTGGCACAGGAGGAGGGACCTTACAGCTGACCTGGGCTTTGGTCTCTACTCCTGGTACAGATTTAGCCCCAGGAGTGGATGAGATCTACGAGGAGAGCAAAGAGGTCTTCCTGACCCCTGGGCACCCACAGGATGGGCAGGTCGTGTTCTATAAGGTAGGCGGCCTGCACAGCTCTCTCTACAGTCCAGTCTTGTCCAGTGCTTCCCAGTCTGGGGCTCTGAGCTGCTGGGTCCCTGCTCCATGGCTTTGTGTCATGTTTGTGTCTCCCTGCCGGGGTCAGGAGCGGGTGACTGGTGCTGGGAGGCTCGGGAAGGGGCGTCTGGTGGTGCCTGTTTCTGTAGCAGCACCAAGTTTGTGTTGAGGGTGGGATTTGTGAGACAGATCCTGACACACTTGTCCTACCCCCTGAATTCCAGAACCCTTCTGTTTGTCCCCGTTTAGATCAGTGTCGACAGAGGCTTGAAGTGGGAGGAAGCCTACGAGAAGTCGCTCAAACTGACGGGATCCTTCGATGGCTTCTACCTCTCCCTCAAGGTAGGTGCCTGGGTTCTGTCGGGGGTCATCTGGGCTTGGTCTGTGTCTGACCTCCTGCTGGGGGCTGGGAGATGCCTCCAAGAACCTCCATCCTGGAAGGAAAGGGGTTAGTTTAGAGAAATACGGGCTTGGGGGGAGAGGCTGTGCCTGTAACCATCAGCTCTGCCCCCACAGATGCGAGGCTGCAAGCACACCTGCCTGCTGGCAGAGCAGAGCCGCGGGAAGAATTTCATCCTCTACAAGCCGAATATTGGGAAGCAGAGCCAGCCCGAGAGCCTGGACAGCCTGCAGAAGAAGTACCGCCGGGTAGGTGGGAGCTGTGGCCCTCCCTGTGGTGTGAGGAGTGGGAAGAGCCTCTTTCCCTGGGCAGAGGTGACTCTGGGAGGACTTCTCCTGGAACCCCTTCACAGCTCCACGTAGCCTGGCTGTGGATTGGGCAGAGGTGGTGGTAGCACCCGGGGGTCCTGACTCCGAGCCCTGGATTTCAAGCCTCCATTGACAGTGGAAGGTCTCCATTGCTGTGTTTCTTCTGCAGGTGCCTCCTGAGGAAGCCAAGGAGCACTGGGAGAGCAGCTACCACTTCTCCTTGACCAACTGTAACCACGCTGTCTGGTAAGGCTCCCGCAGCCCTGACCTGCCCTCCCTGGGGCAGAGCCAGTGCTGGGAGGAGGGTCCCTGGCCCTGGGGAAGGGGGATCCCGCTCTGCCCTGGGAGTCGGCGCTGATCCGGGTGGTTCTCTCCCGTTGGCACTGAAGGAACCGGAGCTGCAAGCTGATCCAGGAGGGGAAGGAATGCTTCCAGGGCATGCGCCTGCGCCACTACTACATGTTGTGCGGGGCCCTGCTGCGCGTCTGGAGCAGGATCGCCAGCATCATGGCAGACATCACCAACACCAGCTACCTGCAGATCGTCCGCCTCAAGACCAAGGAAAAGAAGAAACAAGTTGGTGGGTGAAGTGCTGGGAAGGGAAGGGGGAGCAGAATCTTGCCCTCAGGGCCAGGATTCCCTTCCTACAAAGGGCTGTGTCCCAACGTGGAAGCAGCACCCACTGCTTGGGCGACCCCATGGGAGGAGGGGGAGCTTGGGCTGCCATGACACGTGTTTGGGTGCCAGGCAGAGCGTATGAGCCAGGTCTGGGCTTTCCCCTCATGCCCACGTTTAGCAGGGCTCCTCTGCTCGCTCTGTGCCTGCTGTGGAGCTGCTTTGGCTCTGGTCACAGTCCTGAGGTGGAGCAGGCTCGGAATGTGCCCGTCTCTGTGCCCCGGGCTGGGAATGTGCCCATCTCTGTGCCCCATCCCCTGCTGAAGCACCGTGGGGACTGACGCACGTTCCTTCTCTAGGCATCAAGATCCCCGAGAGCTGCGTCCGGAAGGTTCTGGAGGAGCTGAAGCAGATGGACGAGAACGTGAAGCGGAAGCACAGCCGCCTGCTGCAGGCACAAGGGCAGAGCCCCCCCTTCTCCCTGCCGCTGCCCGTCCTGCCCCAGCCCCTGGACCTCACGCCCGCGGCGCCCGGCGTCCCCCTGTCCAGGCACTCCCTGCGCCAGGACGAGATCCTGGATTTGACCTACAGCCCCCCCAGCAACAGCAGCATTCCCGACGTGGCGATGAACGTGGAGCCCGGGGCCTTGTGCTTCCCCTCCGAGCCCATTCTCCAGCCGCACCAGCAGCACCAACTGCCCTTTGGCTTCAGCCACCCTTCTGCCTTCAAGAGCCCGGCCCCGGTCCTGGAGGGGAGCGTCCCTGGGAGCTCCTCGCTGCAGGAGCCCCTGCCCCTGCCTCACCCGGGACCGTTGCACACCCTGCAGCAGCAGCAGCAGCAGCAGCAGCAGCAGCAGGAAGATTTTGTCCAACAGGATGGGAATATCAATTTCCGAGAGATCCTGGAGGACATGCTCAGGACGTTCAATGGGGCGCCCCAGGAGAACCTGCTCTCCCAGGAGCGCCAGAGCGTGATCCAGTTCAGCGGCCCTTTCCCGGACTTCTGAGAGCCAGGAGCCGCTCGGGCGCTGCGGATCCACAGCCTTTGGCGCAGAGGTGAGAGCCGGCGAGCCCCGGCTTGGCTACTGCTTTGGACTGACCCTTTTCTGGTTTTGAGGGAAGAAAAAAAAAAACCCCACCCCTATAGTACCTTAAAGCAAAGTTTATTTATATATAATATTCAGTCCGGCATGTATAGATTTGTATAGAACACGCGCTGGGGGGGAGTCGAGCGCTGCCAGGTCCTGCTGCTCTGGCCTGACGGGCTCTGCCCTGCTCAGAGGTCGGTGCCCGCACAGGGCTGAGGAGCTGCCCCCTCCTCCGTGCCCGTCCCCCCACAGACTACTGAGTTCCTGAGCTGGGATTGTGCCTTCTCCAGCCCCGAGCTGCGCGGCCGCTGCCCCCCAGTTTCCAGAACGACCCGGTGAGCCCCGAGCGCTGGTCTGAGGGGTGCGAGCCCAGCCCCCGAGAGCTGCCTGGCCCAACTGCGGCTGCCGCGGCCCTTGGGGCTGGGAGCAGAGGAAGGGAGAGTCACCCCGAGGAGTCGAGAGTCCCTCGGTGCAGGGCTGAGCTGAGGGAAGCAGAACTGCGCCTGCTCTGCCCTCCCCAAGGGACACGGGCACCTCTGGGGCTGGCAGAGCCCCACGGGCCAGGGCAGGAGCTGGAGCCGCTGCCTCCAGGGTCAGCGTGTTGGCAACAGCTCCGACTTCAGCTGAGCTCGGCCACGGCGGGAGGCCCCAGAGCAGAAGGGCCACGTGTCCCGTCAGCCCGTCCTGCACTTTAGCCTCGCCAGCTGCCGTGGCCGAGCTTTGTCCAGTCTCTCGCTATCTCCTGCTGCCCTTGTCACCTCCTGTCTCGCCAGCCTTGCCCTGCCCTGCCCTGCCCTGGGGGGCTTGTCCTTGCCTGGGCCACAGACGTGAGCCCAGGCGGCTGGACTGGGGCTGCCCGACGCGATTATTGCTGCTCATGCTGCAAATCCAACCTCCGAAACCAAAGAGCAAAGGTCTTGCTTTGCAAAGCACTGCCCCAGGCTCCCCTCGGCCGGGAGCGGCTGGGCCACCGGCCCTGCCCGGCCACCTTGGCCACCAGCCCCATCCCAGCCCCATCTGCCCTCGGCAGGTCCGGGGGAAACTCTCTTGTTTTCTCTCTCTGATGGGAGGAGGTTGGTGGGAGCTGCCTGCTGAGGGGGGCACTCTCCTGGCCCCGCAGCTCTTCTGCAGACCTCCCCTCTGCGCTTTCTTTTCTCTGCCTTCGGTCACCGAGGCGTCTCCTGGAAGCGGCACCGGGATCTTTTCACGGGAAGGATGCGAAACCTTCCCTGGCCGGCCTCAGCCCTTCCTCGGAGAGCACCCGGGGAAGGGGCTGCAGCCGGGAGAGGCCTTGGCTGGGCTCCCCCAGGCCCCGCGAGCTCAATCTTGGGGGGGCTGCGGCCCCCTGTGTGCCCCCCAGGGCTCGGGCTGGCCAAGGAGTGCCCCGTTTGCTGTTGGGAACCACTTTGACCCCAACATGGGCTTGGTTTTGAGGTTGCTCTGGCCCCTGCCCCTGGTTTGGGGGGCTCATCCTTACCCCTCGCTCTCCCCAGCTGGCACCTGCCTCCCCCCAGCCCCATCGGCCGGGCTCAGCCCTGCGCTCGGGGCCACCTTTTACTGCATTCAAGGAAACCTCCGTACCTCAAAGTAAACACCAAAGACGGGGAGCCCCGCGAGGCCCCGCGGCCGCCCCGAGAGGCCTGTGCTGTCCGCGCAGCGTCGCTGACGGGGCCGCCGCTTGCTCGGGGCGCCGCGGCAGCTTCGCGTGGTCCCGAGGAGCGCGAGGCTCCCGCCCTTCCCCTCACCCCCCTATTTAAGATACTCCCCAGTCCCGGCTTCGCCCGCGTCCTGCTTTGCTCACTTGAGGAGAGGAAAGGAGGCCGGGAAAACCCATTTCAGAGAGGTTTAAACTCAGGAATAGCGAGGAGGAGGAGGAGGAGGGGGAGGAGGAGGAGTCGTCCTTGTGGGGCACCCCCGCCAGCCCCAGCTCCGCTGCCACCCGGAGCCGGACCCGCTGGCGTTGCCATTCTGGTTAAGATATATGCAATTCCCCCTCCCTGGTCTCTGGAGAGACACAGAGCACCTTCCAGGAGGCCCTTCCCTGCCCCCGCCCCGTGTTTTCGTCAGGGTTAATAATATGTCACCGTATCTTTGAACTAAATTATTACGCAGTCGTCCTACTGATTGTTGTGTATTTTTAAATGAGTCCCCTTCTTTCCCCCTTCCCTCCCTCCCTCCCTCCCCCGACACCTTTTTGTTAGCACTTTTTAATCCGCTTTGTT